>APFE031457924.1:0-11098 GCA_000404065.3 Pinus taeda | reverse complement strand
ATAACATTAAGGGGTTACATTAGTAGTATAGGGACCTAACATGCCCCTCTCCTTCAAAAAGTGTTGTGCTCAACACTTGAGTAATTCTTGATGCTTCTGTATAAAATTATTGTCCTCCCATGTGGAATCTTCAACGAGTAAGTTCTTCCACTTAATGAGATATTCTGGAATTGATCGATTTCATAGATGTCAAATTCTTCTTTCTGTGACTGCTCCAGGATCCAATATGATTTTTCCTTCCTCGTCAAGTTCTGGCAATATTGTTTGAACTAGTATCTTCTGCAACTTTTGAATGAGTGGCCACACTTCTTCATCCTTCTTCCATTCATCCCTTGCTTCATTTACCGAATCTGGTTGGATGATAGAAATAGCACAAAACAATGCTTCCACATCCTCATCCTTTATTGAGAGTACAACTGCAACAACATTTTTCTTCCCTTTTTTCTAGATGATTTCAATGTCATAACCCAACATATTTGTGACCCATTTTTCTGTTCTTCTAAATATAATCTTTATTCTAAAAATTATTTAAGATTATCATGATCCATTTTTCTTTGAACTGTCTTCCCATTAGGGAAGGTTGCCATTTCTTAAGTGCATGTAGTATAACCAACATTTCCTTCTCATAGATATCTTGCTCGAGATGTAGCTGTAAAAATACCCAATCTCCTACATCAAAAATTCTTTCATTGTGATGTTGATCTGCCCATTATTTCATTTGATTATGCACCAAAGTGGTGTTATCCTTTAACTTGTAGATCGATGTGCCTTCTCCTCGGACTATAGAGTCTGTGCTGTAAAACATCACACTGACAGCTTGAAAAGTAAAATAAACTGGATTTTTACAATGGTAGTAATGAAATCTACTTCAACTACTCAGTATTGAATGTAATGTTTGAGAAACATTCCATTAACAACGTAAGTGGAATACATCCCCTCAAGGCTTTGTAGCTCAAAAGTATTATTTCACTTCAACTCAGCAATAGCTAAAGGTCCAAACCACATGTTGTTAAACTTGCCATGTTTTCCCTTACCTTCTCTTCTAGAATCCCATCTTAGAACTAAATCACCTTCCTTGAAGTCCCTTTCCCTGGCTCTTCTTTCAAACATGCTCTTCATCTTGCTCTGATAGTTTTTAAGTTTGTATTGAACTTCATCTCTATTTTCATTTAGTTCAATAATTTGATTTATGATCTGCTAGAGTCTTTTTTATCACCTTTACCAAACTTTTATTTGAGGATTTTCAAGGCCATTACCTTGAGGGTAATATGGATTTGAATGATGCAGCAAAATCTGATATTTCTGGCAGAATCGAATCATCTTGGCACTGGAAAATTCTGTTGCATTATCAGTAACAATTTGAGTTGGGCAACCAAATCTAGATAAGATGTTTTCTTCAATGAATTTGATTACTACTAAATCAATAGCATTTATTACTGGGATTACTTCCACCAATTTAGTGAATTAATCTGTTGCAGTGAGGATCCATCTATACTGATTGCTTGAAGTAGGATGAATCTCTCCTATTAAATCTACTCCCCATTGGAGAAAAGGTTTTGAAACTATAGTTGGGATCAGTGGAAGAGCTACTAATTTTTTGTTACCAACAAACATTTGACAGGGCACACAACTTCTGACCTTTTCTCCTACCTGTAGGAATAGTGTGGGCCAATAAAATCCTGCCCTTAATATCTTATACCTTGTTGCTCTCTAAGAATAATGCCTCCAAAAAATCTTCTGTGAACTTGGTCAATGATTCCTTCACTCTCTATTTCTATTGAGCACAAGAGCAAAGTATTAAGTGGGTATTTCTAGTATAGATTTGCATTTATGATATAGTACTTGATTGATTTTTGTTAGCTTCCTATACCAATAGGGTTTCATTTTTCATGATTGACTAGGGAAGTGCCAAATATGTTCATCCTTTTTATGCTACAAAGGTTCCATATGTTGATGAATCTCCACTATGTATAGGTTGTTTATTATTGCCACAATTAATGATTATCCAGACAGCTTAATCCTAGCTAGATCGTGTTTGAATTTCACTTGTCTTAGAATAGAGAATAAAGGTCTGCACAAACAGTTTAAGCTTGGTAGGAAAGTAGTCATGGTAGTGAAGCAAAGGGTCTCAACAGCTTAAACTGAGCCCTAGAAGAAATAAGGGTAGACTTAGATAGGAGGGCAACTAAAAGAAAAGAGATGAATCAGGGTTTGTTAGTTCAACGGCACCCAATGAAAATGAAGACAAAATGTTAGGTACACTAGGTTGGGTAGGTATTTTTGAGGGTACAAAGGCAGGGTTTGTGAGCAATTTTCTCTTCTGGAATAATATGCCATCTCATAAAATTATAAGGTACCATGGCAAGGTGGCTAGAAGACAAATGGAGCATGACTAATTCCCCTCCCCATTTTCCAAGACACACTTACTAATACTCCCCCCAAAGGGCAATAAGATCTGCTCATTACCCTTAGTCCACTTCATCCCATGACAGAACTAAGTGAAAAAATCTTTTACCTAGGAAAACCAAGCCACATTTCTTGTGTAAAAAGTCTTTCATCCAACTTACCAAAGTTTCCTAAACTTCACCACTTGTCACCATTTCATTCCCCCCTAGCTTGAGTTTTCACTCTGTAAAACTTGGCCTAAACCATACAAACCCATCCCCCACAGTCATATTAACCTACTAACCTTACTATATACCTCCTATGTACATTTCCCCCCCTTACTATGTATAAAAAAACAAAAACCCCAAAAAATAAATACCCCGACCCTTGGCTAACTGTAGCCTTATTTTAAATTTTTCTTTAGGGAGTTATTGGTCCACCAGGGGCCAATAACAACCCTCCACATGCTCATCAGGGTTTATATGGCATTTGGCTAAAAAAATAGCCGAAATTTGCATTTTTCCCCGAAAAAAACCCACTTTGCAAAAGTTCGCAAATACACTGAAAACCTTACAAAATCACAAAAAATTAAAGCAGGCCCCCATTCTGCGCCCCCGCAACTTACCATTTGCCATCAACCGTTGGATCGAGGCCCTCAGATTCGACGGTGCAGGATCATATCGCGATGCCCCCAGCGTTCGGACAATATGTCCTGGGAAAATGGCGGTTTTGTCGCCGCACCGAGGACACGCGTCGCTCACCTAAGTGTATCGTGACCCCCCCGCTCAATACCGCTACCACCCCAAAAGTGGTGCGATAAAACTGCTTACCGCCCTCGCCACCCATCGCTGACGTCATCTGATGACATCACAACCACATCAACACCACATCATCATCGCCACCTTAGCACCAAATCATCTACCATGTCACCTTCCGTACCCCCTGCCACGCGACAAAAAATTCTACGTCATGATGACGTCATCATAAAAAGTGCCAAAAAATCCAATGTTTGATAAAAAACCAGTGAAAACAATTGTTTTTTACCATTTTACTGTGTAAACTTTGCTGAGCCTTTGCATGCAAACGACGACGAGTTCACCTGTAAACGTTCAATCCGCCACCTCGACCACCTTAGCTAGGTGCCCCACTGTGCAAATCAGCTCTCAATCAACTAGCAAGTCCAGCACACTATGAAAAACAGGTATTCACCATTATCTTGTAAAAAACCCTGTGAATTTCAATTTTTCACCATAGAAATAGTCTGGCAATCCTAAAAACTAGTCGAAATTTCACCCTGCTACTACACACAGCCCCCCTGGACCAGCTACCCACCACAAAACTTGCACATTGCCTAGCCAGCTGAGAAAGACAAGAATTCACCTATATCTTGCTCACAAGCTCCCTCATTGACTTCCATTTGCACAATTGCCCACTAAAACTACTAGTTTGCCCATCTTTTGCTATACAAACTGCCAATTTTGTCCCACTCAGCAAAATCCCTTCCATTTTTACCCGAGCTCGAGTCAATTTGTTTAGTAATTACTAAGGGGAAGGCCTTGAAACCATTGTTGCTCCTCCATTTCAATATAATTTCTTCAATCCTCGCGCTTTTGCTTCAAATTCTGCCCACCGGAGTCTAAACAAAGCTCGAATTTGAAAAATTCTCTGAAAAAAGCCCCGGGGCCACTATTTTTTCCCACTACTGCTATAAAAATCAACATTTTACTCAAAGAACACTTGAGAACTTATAAAAATGGCAACCCCTACTCCAGTTGCCCTCAATGTGGCCCCTCTCAATGCCCCACATAAAGAACTGGAGTGGTTACCCCTAGTTGACAAGGATTTCCAAATTAATGATATAATGGCTAACACATCTCATCTCCAGGCCTTTTGTGAGATCAGGAACAGCCATAGAAACGAAACTGACATATATGGGATATGGGAGTCCAATATGCCCATGTACTACCTTCCTTGTGTGAATGTTTTTCCTGAGCTCATTCACCAATGCCATGCAAATTATGAGCCCACTGAAAGGGCAATAATGTCTCCTTCTGGGACAGTTTTATTCTATATCACCCCTGAATCAATAAATAAGATGCTAAATTTCAAACCAACTGAACCATTGACTCCTCTTACTATGGGATTTTTGTTTGACCAAGGTGCCAAATTGCTAAGTACAGAGATAACCAGAATTGGCAAAACTTTTATGAAACCCAATTGTGAACCACAAGAACCTCCTCCATACCTCGACACTTGGTTCAATGAAGTAGGAAAGTTCATCATTGACATGATAGCCTACATCCTGGGATTCAAAACTAGTGAATATGTAGATGAAACCACATTGGTCTTAATGTCCATTTTTTCTCCAGGACAGCCCCCTGCTGTCAAGTATGACTATGCCACCTACATTGCTAATAAGATCCGTGAACAATTTATGAGCATGGACAGAGAAGGAGTGTTCAGATACATGTCATACATATACCATTTGTTGCTCTACTATCAGCCACATAGTTTTGAAGTTCCCCTCATAAAATTTGATGTCAAGGGATAGCCAAGGTCTATTATCTTCTGGACCACAGTCTTCAACCATGTCTACTTTTCTCCTTACACTTATTGTGAATTTATTGATCTACTCATATATCCAGCCACCTCTTTATTGATAACAATTCCTCCAAACAGGCTTTCTGGTGAAATGAAGAGAATTCTACAGCTCTCCAAGAGCTATAGCATAGGTGACCGGTACTTCTACCGGAATCACACTATGATTCGGATTTATGGTTGTCAGCTGAGCCCCTACAAATTGCCAAGATATGTGCCAATGCGCTTGTTTGCCTTGGAATACTTTAGACAATTCATCCAGGTAGATACAATCCATTTCTATGAGGCGAAGAAAAAGGTACGACTTAAGATAAGGAATCAATTGGGCCCTTTCACCTTCAACCAGAGGGAAGCCTGGCTAGAAGCTGATGAGATTTTACGGCAGAAGCTCAGACTAGAACAGACCTTCCATTGGGCACCATATGACCCCAATCATTTTATAAGCTGTAGGAAAGTCAAAAATAAACTACCAGCATATTTCCACTCTCCAATCCCTGAAATCCAACAATATGCCAATCAACAAGAGTGGATAGAGGGCACATTGTTTGAAGAGTTGACTGAGGAAGAGAGATTGGAAAAATCAATGAAAGAGCTTGAGAAAACACTTGACCTAGACTCTTTTGGACACGTACCTTTCAAGTTGCCCGGGCACATTGGAGGGGATACATCTTTTGCTGAGAGCTCAGAGCAAGCAGCACGAAAGGCCAGCTCAGCAAGAAAGGGAAAGGAAGTGATGGATGCAGAACAACAGACCATGGTTGATCAGCCCTCTACAACAAAAGAACAGGGTGAGGGGCAGGCTCTCCTAGCCCAAACCAAGGCTTCTGAAGCCCCTGTTCTACAAACTCCTCAAAATGAGGAAAAGAGCAGAAAGAGAGACAGAGAAGAGGATGCCCCTGCCAGTGGACCATCAGAACAAACACGAGATAAGAGGCAAAGGTTAAATCCATATTCAAAAGAAGAGTTTGTGGAAGACACCACAAGCACCATGGGAGGACAGGGGAGAACTGAGAAACAAGCATCTCCACTACCTGGAAACTTAGCTAGCTCATTCCAGCAAGAGCTAGAGAGGCAACATAGCGTGGAAGTTTCATCCACCGGACCTCAAAGCAAACAAAGCTCGGACATCAAAAAAACTTTTACTGATATTAAAGCTAGAAATGATCCATTGAGGATGCTTTTTTATAATCAACTAATGAGGAAAACACCTACTAATCAACATAGGCTTATGGTTGCCTATGATATTCAGGAGAAGAAAATGATCCTCAGCCACTTCAAGCCCAAGACACAGCAACCCCAGTCAGCTGTTGACTATATAAGAACTAATCTGGAAGTGCTCTCCAAGGATATTCATCCAATTGACCAGATTAAGTTACATAAACAAACTGGGGAAATGGTGTATGCCACCTTGGCTCATAAGGCATTGGTAGCTCAGCAACTGAAAAATTCATTATATAATACCTCAACCCAATTAGAATTGGAGAAGGTTTCCTCCTTGGCTAAGGACAACTGGATTAAGTCCTTAGAAGAAATCATCATCGAGCTGGGGCATAACCCTAAGGATTAAAAGTCCACCAAAGCACTGATCAAGAAGAAGGAGGAGGACATTGCAGCCCTCAAAAGGTGACTAAAATTGCCAATAACAGTGCATCCACAAACTGCAGAGGTTGCACAACAAAAGGCGGAAGAGGACATGGTAAGTATTCTAATAGGAATGAATGAAAGATTGGTAGAAACAGAGCAAACATTGGAGAAAGCCCTTAAAGAGAAGCAGGGAGAGTCCACCTCCCACCCACCTGACGCAGCTCCAACAAGTGCCACTACTCCCCCCACAAGTACACCAGCACTCCCTCCTACCATCCCAACATCAAAAATAGGTACAACAACTATATATGCTACAACAACACCAACAACAGAGCAAGAAACCAGCATGAAGATGGAAGAAATGATGGAAGCAGTAAAAGAGCTAGAAGCTCAAATGTTAGAGCTCAAACAAGCAAAAGTGAAGTTAGCCAAATTGGAGGTGAGCTATGACAAGTCAAAGATGGCAGTAGCAGAAAAAACTAGAGAAGTAAAGACCCTAGAAAACAAGGTGAAATCATTAGAAAAGGATCTCGCCTTACGAAAACCTCTAGCAGATATTAAGACGATTTTGTGGACAAATATTGGTCAGTCCATTACTGACCAATGGAGGTCAATTGAGACAATCTATGAACAGATTGAATTAATAGAAAGAGCACAAGAGCAAATCCAAAGGGCGACAACATCATTAGGAAATATGCCTGAGCAGGCTAATAGGCTCATCCATTTTTTGAATACTAATACAAAGGAACAGTTAGCAGCTTTAGAAATAACTAACAGGATAGGCACCATTTTGACAATAAAGAAGGTGCTAACCATGAGAGGTTTTATACAGGCTTTAGAAAGGAAGTGTCAAGAGATGCAGATGGATATAGATGCCTTCACAGAAAGATTCACAAAATTGCAGCAGAGAAGTTTACCGAATTTACTAAGAAGCAATCAAAAACTACTATCACATCAATAGTATGCTCGCAGGGTAAACATGTATGTAACAAATAAAGCCACTGCATCATCCAGTAGTTCAGAGGACACATGACCTCCTTCCGAACAGAGCTTTTATGAAAAATTGGAGGGATTATTTCTTATAGAACATGAAATAAATCATCTTTTTGAAGTCAAGCCTACCTTTTACAGGTATACTGAGGCTGATGAAATACTTGTAAAGATACAAAGACACCAGTTACCCACAGAACACTGGTGGCAGAGGATGCTAGAAGTCTTGCCTAAATAATTTAGATCTTGCTGCCTTTTACACCTGGTGAAATAGTAGGACACATGGCAAATATCAAGAAAGGAGCTCAAGTGAGGATCAGGACACATTAAAGGTGAATTAAGAGAAGGTGAAAAATTCACGATATCATGCAGGAAGGAAAATCAAGTACATAACTACCAGCCGAATTCCTGGGTAAAAGGTCTAAAAATATCTAATCAATTAAAGCAGCCTGCACAGCCTCAATAACTCCTGCCTTTATTTTTGCATTCATTTCTCTAACACAGTGGATGAACTGAGTTATTGTTTCATATCTTATCCTCAATATATTTTGTAAATCTTTTTGTTATAAATACCTCCCCAAGGAATGTATTCGGGGTTGGTGATTCTCCCATTTGAACTGCGCTGTAACTCAGATATTAATTAATACAAGGGGCATTGAAATGCATTGTTGTTGGACCTTCTGAATGTGGATGTGATGACTCTGGACTCTGCTACCTAATTCTTGTGTCTTTCTTTGGCTCAATAAGTTACTCTAACTGTGTTTTTGTGTTTACTATGTTTACAAATCTCATATATGTTTCATAATCTTAACAACAGGAAAAAAGAATAGCCCAGAACTTGTTTAAATACACACTGTGTTCAATTCCTGCTATTATCTATGTTTTCTTCACAATTAACATGAATAGAAATTCTTAAATGCTTATGTTTCTGCTAATTCCTTCATTTTGAACATTGTCAAGGAATTCTTCACTACTCCTTGGAAATATTCAAGCACCTTCCCTCTACCACTAGGATAAAGAATTCTTGACTACCCTTTACCCCTTGGCCTACATCCCATCCATCACTGGCTTTTAATATTGTTCCAAACGGATTATCTTGCTCTGTAGTATTGCCTATGATCATAGAAGCACACTCAGCAGTCCACTTTCATAGACTCCATTGCCTAATGGAATTAACACTATCAGACCTACATCATACCTATGCTTGAAATCACCATCCAAACCCATTTAAAACAAACCTCTGCACATCATATCTATCATAAAAATTCAAATAAACAAAGTTAAAACATATAGAGAGAGCCCTCTCTGGATGCAGTTTGGCTAGAAATTGCATCTAAAAGATTGGTTAGTGGTTACCTCGGCCGTATTCCCTTTTCTCAACAAGTTTTGGGGAACAACCTGAGTGATAACATCATTGGCAACTCCATTGGGGATTGAATGAATGTCTGCTACTACTGTCTAAACTCTAAAGCCACAGATGGAGTCTGAAGCTAGCCAGGCACCCTTTGAAATTGTCCTTGCTATGCAATCACAAGAGTAAATAAAAGCTACTTCAATCCAACTGCAGTTTAGTTTTAGTTTCTAGACAGCTGTCTCAAAGATTTGTTAGGCCATCCTTGTTTCAAAACCTCCCTGAAGGAAGGCCCCAAATTCTCCTACATTCTAGTAGCTTCCTTCAAAATATTGTCAAAGCTTGTGTCCTCCAAGAATTCCTATAAAATACCAAAACATACTTAGAAGCTGGCTCCAAAGAAGAAAACTCGATACACAAGGTCAAACCCAGACCCAAATCCTCCAGTTATTCTTGACAATACAAATCTGATTTCTAAGAGCCTTAGGAAATCAGAAAATCAAGGGAGTTCTGTTGATTCAAACCTTGAACCAGCCCAGCAGAAACCCATTCAAATTAAACCTACTATAGCAAATTCTCAAGCCCTCCTTCCTATTGTTGTAGCTTCTTCCAGTTCACCTTTATTACTCCAAACTCTCTTTTCCACCCCTCCATCCACAACACTTATCTCAGCCCCTACCCCTGTGCTTCCAGTTGTCCCATTTTTCCTGCCAACATGGCAAATAGATATGCTCCCCTATAGTTGCCTGTTAATCTAGGGGCCATGCCATAGGATTACGAGAGAAAAATTACCTATTTTGATAGTACGGGCACTTACACTACTCAACAACATACCAAGAGGATGAAAAAATATTTTGAAAACTATGAGATTGATGATAATGATGTTAGGATGAAAATTTTTGTCCAGAGCTTAACTGGTGATGTGAGGGCATGGTTTAGGTCACTGCCTACAAACACAATAGCTAATCCAGATGCCCTTCATCAAACTTTCCTAAACAGGTGGGAGAAGAAAAATGATCCTTTACACATCTTAACAGAATATGAGAATTTAAAAAGAGGCCCACAAGAGTCTGTCCAAGATTATTGTGCCAGATTCAACAATACATACCTTGCTATTCCAATAAATCTTAGACCATCACCAGAGTTGGCATTGATTAAATTCCCTGATGGTTTTGACTCAGACATGGCTTACTAGCTCAGGTAGAGAGCTACTCCTAGCCTTGAAGATATGCAGAGCATGGCTGTGAGTGTTGAAGCTAATCTAATTTCCAAACGAAATCGAGCTAGGACTGAAAGAAGAATAACTTTCAAAGAGGAACCCTCTACCTTTGAACAAAAACTTGATGCAATTATTAAAGGCATGGACAGGTTAGGAGACAAAGTGGAAACTTTTGAGAGGAAATCTTCTTGGGACAGCCAACCAAACAACAATGCAAGAAATCCAAACTTTAGGAAAAATCAAAACCCCAATGTAGGAAAGGTTGGTCTGGACCAAAACATAAGGCCTCCCTTCCAAGAAAACTATGTAGAAGCTTCCACATCTGGTGAACAAAAAGAGGACCCACACATTAATTTAATGGGTCTCAACAGTGGCCAACCAATTTTCCTAACTTAAGAAGACCAAGAGGCTCATACCTTTAGTCAATGTCAAATGAAATCACGGGAATCCTTTGATTTTAAGCAAGGATATGAAACAGCTGTGTATGAAGTCCATAAGCAATACAAATTGAGAAGTAGAAGAATAGACATTCCTAATGATCCTAAGAAAAAGACAATCAAGCAACCTACCAAAACTAAACTCAAGGACTCCCATGTACCAATCATCCCTAAATCCACTTCCAATCCAAACAGCCCAACAGTAGAAGATGTTTCAGACAAGGATGAATCAAAACAACACCCTATAGATGTCTCTCCACTCAGTGAAGTGGTAGAAGAACCTTTGGAAGATGGTCAATAAGCAACTCTAGTTCATTATGAGATTATAGTAAAAGAGGCAGTTGTTAATAACTCAGCTAAAAGGCACAACTTGGTTGCCCAAACTGTAAAAAACACAAACATAAAAACCCTTTAATATGGAGGTTGAAATAGGTAAGTTAAAAGTGTCCATACCATTATCTGAATTAGTGAGGCATGAAGTGTTTAGGGAACAAATCATTTAAAATTTCAGATAACAAAGATTCAGTGAACATC
>APFE031457922.1:55540-76063 GCA_000404065.3 Pinus taeda | reverse complement strand
GCGGATCCCCCCCTTCGTTGCGCTGATTGCGTAACAGGGGGGCCACAGGGGGTTTGAGGCGTGTAGGTAACCCCACTCTATGGGGTCTAGGGCAGCACCCCAGAAAATTTTTATTTTGGAACCTATGTTAGGTTGGGCGGACCCACCTATGGTTTTGTGCATGATTTTCGCACATGTTTTTGGACGCAATGATTTTTGGTCTATGGTTTTAGACGCAATGGTTTTCGATCCATGGTATTGGATGCTTCGGCATGTATAAATATGTATTGTAACATTGAAAGGATAATAATGAAAAATCACGCTGGTAGTCCCAGTTTTAGGATCCAAGGGAAAATCTCTGTGTATGTGTTTTATGTGTTATGTTCTCGCATTGTTTATTTTATGTGTTTTAGAATTTGTATGCAAGTAATTTTTGTACAGGGTTAAAACCTACACATATTTGAGAGACAAGCTTGGTGAGGTTGATGTATCCTCCCTAGTTGAGAGTGAGAGATAGGCAAATCATTCTTGTCTTCACTTGGGAAGACAAAATGGAGGATTGGCTAAGCATCTGGCAGTCGATACTCTTTCAGGATGACGTAGGGAATCCAAGCTAAGAGTTGTCGTCAACCGATATATTTTGTGGACTAGCTATCCATGATAAGAATAGTCCAAAGAAGGTCATATTCTGTGAACACCCGAGTGGGGTATGTACCTTGAGAGACAATGATGATGGTGTCTATAAATCATTGGTCTCGCCAACATTGTGCTCTGATCTCGTGGACAAATAGAGTTGTTAATCAAGGCATTGCTACGTGACAATGTTGGTTGATATGATGCTAAATAGATGGTCTACCAATTTGGCTCTTCTTATGGGATCTCTTCAGATTGAGAATGTCCATGTACCATTTGAGTACCTCCCTAGTTAAGAGGGAGTGTTGAAAAATGTGTAACTAGGTTTGGTCTTCATAAATACGAAATGTACTTTTTGACTCTTGTAAATTGTAAAATGAAAGAAAAATTATTTGGAGCATGTTTTTTATGCTTGAGGTCTTATTTTATAGGTCAAACACCCATTGATTGGATATACAGATTCTGACTGGGGAGGTAGTGAATAGGATGGAAGAAGCACCACGAGGATATTTTAGTTTGGGATCCTCCATGATCTCATGGATAAGCAGAAAACAAGATACGGTTGCTTTGAGTACTGGTGAGGTTGAGTACATTGCAACTTGTGAAGTAGGTAGAGAAGTTGTCTTGTTAAGGAAGTTGCTATCGGACCTACTTGAAGGACCAATGGACCCTACAACGATACATTGTGATAACACCAGTTGTATATGATCGTTTGAAGACCCAGTATCTCATGGAAAGACAAAGAATATCAAGAAGTATCACTACATTTGGAAGCTAGTACAAGATGGTGTGTTGTAGCTACAGTATATCTCTACCGATGAGCAGGCAATTGACATATTGACGAAATCTCTTCCTAATAAGAAGCTTGTATATTTGAGAGACAAGCTTGGTGAGGTTGGTGTATCCTCCCTAGTTGAGAGTGAGAGATAGGCAAATCATTCTTGTCTTCACTTGGGAAGGCAGAATGGAGGATTGGTTAAGCATCTGGCAGCCGATACTCTTTCAGGATGACGTAGGGAATCCAAGCTAAGAGTTGTCGTGGACCGATATTCTTTGAGGACTAGCTATCCATGATAAGAATAGTCCAAAGAAGGTCATACTATGTGAACACTCGGGTGGGGTATGTACCTTGAGAGACAATGATGATAGTGTCTATAAATCATTGGTCTCGTCAACATTGTGCTCTGATCTTGTGGACAGATTGAGTTGTTAATCAAGACATTGCTATGTGACAATGTTGGTTGATATGATGGTAAATAGATGGTCTACCAATCTGACTCTTCTTATGGGATCTCTTCAGATTGAAATGTCCATGTACCATTTATGAATACCTCCCTAGTTAAGAGGGAGTGTTGAAAAATGTGTGACTAAGTTTGGTCTTCATAAATATGGAATGTACTTTTTGACTCTTGTAAATTGCAAAATGAAAGAAAAATTATTATTATTATTATTTTTGGAGCATGGTTTTTATGCTCAAGGTCTTATTTTATAGGTCAATCACCCATTGAGTGCTTCTAGAGTTTGTCCTAGGTTAAGAAGTCAAAAGAGTCATTGTCATAAGTTGAAGACCCCCTCGAGCACATTGTAACTTGTAAAGAAATTTATTTTTGTCCTTAAAAGCATCAAAATACCCTTCAAGACCAAGTCGGCCTGGCAGCTAGCAAGTCGGCCTAAAATGAGGAGCCACGTCCACCTTGAGGAACCTATGTAAAGGAGGAAACTCGACCTCCTTGAGGCAAATTCATCTCTCACTCATTCAAGCAAAGGAAGAGGAAGAAGAAGGCAGCAAAGAAGGAAGAGGACAAAGAAGACTTGGTTTGGGCTATTTCTCTCTCACATATGCGAAGGAAGGCTAGGGTTTTTGCAGCAAATCTAGGCTTAACCTCTACAAGTTCGATCTTGAAGAAGGGAAGGCAAGAAGGTCAAGTGAAGGTCACAAGAAGCCATCCTCAAGCTCCAGAAGTTAGTGAAAGCGAAGCGAAGGTTTGAGGAAGCCTTGGAAGGCTAAAACGAAGCTTGCATGTGTGGCAGCATCAACTGCAGGAGGGCCAAAAACTTCAGGTCTACAGTGGAGGCCAAAATTCTACAACTGGGGGTTGAAGTTGTGCTACTGGAAGAGATTTGATTGGGTTTGACTTGTTCAAGGAAAGCACATCATCCAGAGAGGTTGGACTTGGTCTTGGAGGGTATTGGTCTTGGTCTAGAGGTCTTCAAATTTATCAATTGAAGAATCTATAAGGAAGAGAAGAGATTTGCGGATTTTCCTCTCAATTAGAGAGGTTTTGGCCCTGGCTTGTCGCCTATATTTTATGTTCTTGTTCTTCTTGCTTTGGTGGTTGTTTGATGATATAGAAACATAATAATAAGTAAATAAGTTAATAAGTAAGAAAAAGTTAGAATACATCACAAGCAGTTATCAATGAAAGAAAAATCACTCTAATCATTGCCCTATAGATTTCTCAACACAATCATGTTGTATAGACTCTAGAGTACTTTCAAGTTTAAATTCCACAAAAAAAACTTCACTGTGTAATCACAACAATGTTTAGAAGGGGCTATGCATCACCCTCAAGATCTAACCAACGGCCCAGATTTTGTATGACAAATTTAACAAGATTTCATATCCAATTTAGTGAAAGGTTTAGTTGGTTTGAGAGTATAACCTCAGGGTCCCTTACTTCCAAAGTATGCCTAGCATTTCATTAGGGAAAATTGCCAGGGCTCTAAATGATGCCCTCTAATACCTATCTAAGTGATTTGTCAGATTAAGTCATGTTCGATGTCTTAACATAACCTATAAGAGAATTATCAATTCTAATATCTTAGTTATTAGCAATAACATTTGCATTTTTTAAAGTTCATAAAGCCTAAGATTACAAGCATTATCATTATATATGAACACTTTCTTAGGCATAAAAGTATTGGCTAAAACTATTAAACCTTAAGAATGGAAAACGATGATGTAGGTCGTAGTGAACTCATTAAAAATGCTCTTGAAAGTGAATTCATCCTTCAATGATATGTCTAGCATGTGATTCCCAACATAAATCTTTAGTGAATGATTATGATGTATAAGTCTTTTGGGTACCTCTTTCCTTCTTGGCCAAGCCATTGAGCAATTTCTCCAACTAATTTTCTTTTAATATACTCTGGAAATATACAGTGAAAGAATATCTAGCTATAGCAAAATCCATCATTCTATCTAATCTTTAAGTGTGAATCATGCTTGCATATTACTTGCTTGATTTTCATAACTTGAGTATCCAATCTAACAAGTAACACTAAAGAGAATTGCACAATCCTATGAACTTCAACAATTTCACAAAACACACCTTATGTCATTCAACTCCATTAGCATTATCCTTACACTTTTGGATATCTTTGAATTTGGCAACCTCCTACAATATTCACTTCTTAAGTTCAATAACAATCAACCACTTCTAAATACAATCTAGTGGGGTCTCCCTTCATATTGTATTTAAATTTGGCCAACAACCCCTCCTAAAACCACCTTTTTAACAAACCATCTGCCACTTTTGGATGTACTCTCAATGAGAGCAGTCAATCTTAAATGATAGAGACAAACATTTTTCTCACTCTTATTTCATGTTGTATATCACACACACACACATCCTCGTTATCTTCACGTAACAACTTTTCAAATTCATTTCTTAATGCTTCCCTATCTCAAAGATAGATTGAAACTCTCATTATCAATTGAATGCGATGTCTTTAAACATCGCAAGGAAACCTTTCACCCATAACTCCTCTCCATCACAAGAACCTAAATTCAAATAGAACAAAGTGTGGTTAACTTTTGACAATACATGTAATGGTGATTGTCATTTAGAAGTATCCTTGTACAATGTAACAAACAAAGTTCAGTTACGCTCTGATACCAATATAACAAATAGAGTTCGCACTTAAGTTAAATACTCCAGAAGACTTGGAATATGAAGATCTCCATTGAAGATAGAATTGTATATATATATAATGTATGAACGAGAATATGATGATTTGATTATAATTGAAGGTCTCGTATATATACCTAGGCAAGTACCCCTTCACGAATGGTCATATTCTTAGAGACATGCCTCATCAATACTAATTATTAGTTAATTAATTATTGTTTAAAATTATTATTGTTTATTATATATATATATATATATTATATCATAACAATGCCTTCCTCTTCAAAAAGCTTTGTCACCAAAGCTTATTGTTGACAAGGCAATTCCTTTTTTTTATTCATCTTGTAATCTATTTGCAACTTTCGGAATTCTTTGATTTGTCATCTCAAATGATACAAGATGATAGGATACTTCGAGTGATAAATAAAATTGTTGAATTGAGAAGGGATCTAACCATCCTAAATCAATCTTGTGGTTACTGGATACTTTGTGTGAATTTTTATCACAAGACTGAATGACATTGACATTAGTAGTCTTCAGAACATAAGTTCGTTGTTTCTATTCTAAGTGATACAAATATGAGGACTGATTGCATTGTCTGTTCTTGTGATTCAAATGTCGATAAGGAGTTCTTGTTGATTCTACCCTCATCATGCATGTGGCAACATTCTAATTTACTTGAAGTACTATTGTTGTTGAGTTGGTTACAACATCTTCATCTGGGATTTTCATCGCTTGAACTGCAACATATGAATATGTTTTCCCTTCCACTAGTATGTCATCTTCTTGAGTTATGATATTGACTGGAACGGTATTCATTCCTTTTTCTTCAACTTGAATGATTACGTCTGAAGACTTTGATAGATCTTTCGTGATGAGTTCTCCTAATTTGTTTTTCAATGATTTCGTGTCATTTTGAAGTTTCTTAATTTGCGTCAATAATTTCTCACTTTGGTCCTTGAGGCGAGTAACTTCTTTGTTTTTGTCTGCAATAATCTTTTCAACTTCTTTTTTCATATTTTGCATTGCCTTCTGGTCTTCTCGCGTTACTAAATTTGGTTTTAATGTAACATCCTGTAGCGTTATTGTTTTCTTTTTGTAGGAAAATGCGGTATTTAGGATAAAGGACTATAGTGTTTCCATCCAAGGTGAACCCAAAATAATGTCACCTTGATCACTCCATAGGGATTGAACAGCAAATTGTGATATAAATGTATAATCCCCAATTCTTAATTGTAAATAAGTTATTTCATATTGTTTGTTCTCCAAAAAGTCTAATTTTTTTATTATATTTGACTTAGGATTCACCAATTGGTTTGCAATTTTCGGGTTTATATAATTTTTATTTTTGGTGGAGGAGATAGAAATAGTAACATCTTTTCCTGCCATAGTTCCCTTAATTCTAAATAGCATTGAAGCATAGTTAAATGAAGTTCTTGGAAATCTTCCTTCCTTCATTTCCGACTTAGACTCCATTTTGCATTCCATCATTTCTGGATTATAATTCATCCCTGACCACTTTATCCACTTGGTCACTTCTTCTTCTTCTTCTTCTTCTTTTAATTCAATACCTTATTATTAAAATAAAAATCCTTTTCACTTCCACCTTATAGTACTCTTTTTATAAAAAGTATTTTTAATACTTTTTCATAAATTATAAAGAAAACTCCTTATTTTTAATAATACTACCACCCTTTTTTAATAATTTCCTCTCATTTATATATCTTTTAAGTGTTCTCTTTATATTAAACTACCCTTTCCATATTTATATCACTATATAAAGCTTATATAGTACCCATTTTTCCTTAAATGGACAATTTATTTTATACCCTTTTTTAACTCTAACTTAAATATGTATGTCTTTAATATCCCACTAAATCCACCTCCAACAATATCACACTTTAATTTTTTAACATATAGCGTCAATTAGAAGTTAATGTGGCAATTAAGTTTTATTTTTATTTTTCTAATTTGTCATGCCCTATCTCTTTAGATGCGACTCCTTGTGCCATATCTTGAAAGGAATGTTGCCTCTTGCGTTGAAGATGTACGATTAATATTTGATGCACCAAGACCAGTAACAAGGGTGGTCTAGACGACAGTGTTGGGTTACTTGTTAACGATTGTATCTTAGGACGGGTCGAATGGCAATTGCACAGTGGTAGTGATAGAATTCCTTGCTGCAGTAGAGGAGGAACTAGTGTCGACTACAGAAACGGGCTCGTAGCGATGTCCCCATCCACAACCACATAGAATTGACTTCCTTAAGCTTCGCATGATCCTTCTTTGCAAGCTCACTTTAGAGCAAGCTCGTCCAATGTGCTTAGCCCTTCTTTTCCATTTAATGGAGGCTTCTAAGAAGGTTTTGTTCATCTATACTATAGCTGAAATTGCACTTTTGCCCGGACATCACTACATAATGGATTACTTTGGCTCATTTCTTCCATCTATTGACTAGTTATTGCAAAGTCACCCAAAAACATCAATTTTGGTGTTATCCAACATGAGTAATTTTGGTTCTTGGCAAGGTCAAGTGGAGCTCCACATTTGATGTTGCTAATTGGATTCAACAACAGTATTAATGGCTAGAGATTACAAGTGTACACACTCTTACTTCGTGGCTTTATCAATTTACTAGTAAAGTGGAATGAGTTTCATGATCTTTAATGGTGAGAAAAAAGAAATTCTTACGAAATTGCTCAGATATTGTGGATATTTCATTTTCAATTCACTGCATAAACTATAAGGCCTAAGAAGTTTTGTCACCCATTTACCTATTTTCCCCAAGATAAAACCTATAGAGATATTTGTCTATTGCAATTACATGAAAGCACTTAGTCACCCTTCCCTCTAAATTTCCCCAGCAAACACGATAACACTACTTTGATTACATTTCCCCTCTAAACTTGTTGTATTGTTAGCTTCCCAACCATGATTTCATTTTTTTATGATTAATGCTTCCACTCAACACAAGCACAGATGTGCACTTGTGAAAACAAGCTTTGGCTAAGCTACCATCACTAGGGGGTATAGTTCTACCAAATTGGTCAAGGACTTGCACCCAACCCCAACCAATGTCGCCATTATTCATTTACATAAAACACGAGCACAAGCAAAAGTGTGTCCTAAGTAACACTTGAACCCTAGCGAAAGCCTTAACATTACCCCACTTTCACCAACTCAGCAAAACACCATTCACAAACCATGTTTTCATTATTAAGACTTTCATGAGTTGTTCAACTCCTTTTTTAGAATTTTCCTTCATCATTGTTGCTCTAATCTTTGTTGGTTCTCCCACAGATTTAGGGGGTACTCGCCTAAGAATTCCTATCTAGGCAGCAATATCTAGTATCAAGTTGAAACCGTTAAAATCATTGGTATGATTTACTCACAACCTCAATCTCATGTCTCTATCACTACCTCCACTCCAAAAAATAAACAAGTTAATCCACTTGAACTCAATTCATGGCCACCTAAGTCACATGACACGAGGACACGAGACATAGATGACACGTAAATACGAGTATTCGACACGAGACACAACGACCCTAGAAACAGGACACAAGGGACACGTTTTATATATATATATATATATATTAAAAAAATACCGAAAAATAGTGCTTGATCCATATAGACATAAATCATGAGGATATATATTTAGTATTTAGTATACAATATTTACTATTTAGTAATTTACTAGCTAGTTTATTAATTTACTACATCAAAGATGTTCACGGTTCAATGTTCATTGTTCATATTATAACTTTTGTTATTAACTTCAAACAAGTTTGATCATGTTCAAACTTCACATAAGGTAGTTCATGGACTAAATTTAAAGGTATAAGGCAGTCGTACTATTGAAATATGTACAATCTGTACAGCAAGTTTGGGCACGTTTTTCGAGGCAGGTCATACAGCATTTAATGTTGTTTTATTGCTGGAAAAAAATTGGTTTTGTTTGTTTGCTAATTGGCAGTGGCATGATTTTCGATGTGGAGTTCAAGCACAGAAATCAAGATAAGTTGTAATTTGTGGTTGCTAGTATTTTTACTGTGTATTTCAGTGTCTATAAAAGCATTTTCAAAAATAAAGAAGAGCTCTCAAACTAGTTTTCCCCAACTTCAAACAAGTTTGATCATGTTCAAACTTCACATAAGGTAGTTCATGGACTAAATTTAAAGGTATAAGGCAGTCGTACTACTGAAATCTGTACAATCTGTACAGCAAGTTTGGGCATGTTTTCCGAGGCAGGTCATACAGCATTTAATGTTGTTTTATTGCTGGAAAAAAATTGGTTTTGTTTGTTTGCTAATTGGCAGTGGCATGATTTTCGATGTGGAGTTCAAGCACAGAAATCAAGATAAGTTGTAATTTGTGGTTGCTAGTATTTTTACTGTGTATTTCAGTGTCTATAAAAGCATTTTCAAAAATAAAGAAGAGCTCTCAAACTAGTTTTCCCCAACTTCAAACAAGTTTGATCATGTTCAAACTTCACATAAGGTAGTTCATGGACTAAATTTAAAGGTATAAGGCAGTCGTACTACTGAAATCTGTACAATCTGTACAGCAAGTTTGGGCATGTTTTCCGAGGCAGGTCATACAGCATTTAATGTTGTTTTATTGCTGGAAAAAAATTGGTTTTGTTTGTTTGCTAATTGGCAGTGGCATGATTTTCGATGTGGAGTTCAAGCACAGAAATCAAGATAAGTTGTAATTTGTGGTTGCTAGTATTTTTACTGTGTATTTCAGTGTCTATAAAAGCATTTTCAAAAATAAAGAAGAGCTCTCAAACTAGTTTTCCCCAAGAGTTGTAGGAGGTTTTTCCAGGGTCACATTGACCAAAAATCACTGTGTTATTTATGTGTGTGGTTGTCATAATTTTCCTGTGTTTTATTTCTACAATTTCAGCAGTTGCAAAATCTCTAAATTGTGTTTTCAGATAAATATTATCATTTCCAGATTTTTAGAATTTTTATCATGCTTGAATTTAAAACTAAATCCATGGAGTGAAAAGGAAAATTGATAACCGGAGTGGGGGTTGAAATTTCTTCACTAAATGTTGTGGAAATGAGGTGGAAAATTATGGGGGAGTTAAAGTGAAGTCGCAAGGTGATGTGGACTCCTAAAATCAAGGAAAGGACATGTGCTCAAATAAAATCGAATTTCTGGCATTAAAAGAGAAAGTTGCTTACTTGGAAATTCGAATTTGTGAAGTTAATGCACATTTGGGAGGATTTGGGAGAATACTTGTTGAAGATTTTTGTGGGAAATTGTCCCCATATGGGTTACCACCCACATACACTTGTCATTCTATCATAAAATTCGAATTTGGCACATAAGGGAAGAAGAAAATGATGTCCACTTGCTAGAATCCAAATTTTACACTTGGCATTGGAGCTTCATTCAACAAATTCAAATTTCTCTTTGGGATTGTCACCTCATGTCACTTGTTTAATCACCTCTACATTGGGATTGGCTCCAATGTCATTTGTCATTGTCATTCTTCATTAGGATTTGCTCCCAACTCTCTATATAATAGAACCATGGGCTCTCACATTGTATCATGTAATACGAGCTATTGTGCTTGAGGAGACTCTACAGGATTGTATTCTAGATTGTGAGAATAATTTCGGCAAAATCACATAACAAATCATTTGTCGACGCGTTTCGAACCAACCAGTGTGGTTCATCGTCAGGATTGTATTCACTATTTGCAATATAATACAACAGCCTTTGGGGTAAAGCGTGATGGTGTTCTTCTAGTTGCATGTGTGGTAAATTCTTGACTTGTTGTTATGCTTCTATTTATTTCCTCATGTCATTATTTCTTTCATGCTTGCTTCAAGTTATGTTAGTATGCAACTATCTCATATTAGCATAAGAATTAATTCTTTGCTTTAGGAAAATAAATCTTCTAGTTGATAATAGATGTATCTCTAGGAATTCTTTCCACTACACTTATTTAATTTCATGTTGATTTAATGATTTGTGGTGAAGTTTTGTAGAAGAATCATTATTTGATCAAATTTTTCAAGCGTGAGGGGAAATTCTTGGAAGAATCAACCCATTTTTGAAAAATATTCAAGGAGAACCCGCATGTTTTGAATTCCAAAGTCTCATCTATATCTTATTTGTGTATTACAGGGATACTTTAAAGTTTCTTAAAGCTTTTATTTCTTGCATCAAAATATCAAACTTGGAAAAAAATATTTTTTACGTATTGTACTTCATTTATCAATATCTAGCTATTTCAAAGAGCTAAGTCATAGCTAGTCAAATAGGAGAGCTTGCTCATACTCTTTGGCCTAACCTCTTGTAGATTACTTTTGTAACATACTTTGTTGTCGTCTTGGTCTAACATTTGAGTTATTTTTGTATCCTTTTGAGCAAGATAGTTTCCATGCTTTGATTTGTAGACTTATTCATCTTGAAAGCATTTATAATATCTTGTGCTAACAATTTATTGTTTCACTTTTCAGGGTTATTTTGGCTCTCCATTTGAAATCATTTCACTTCATTCTAAGAAAATACAATTTCATTTCTTAAAGAGCAATACTTTGAAGGCACTGGTTGCTTATGTATTTCATGCTTATCTTATGTATTTATGGTTATTGCTCATATCAGTTTTGCTTATAATCTTAAAAATCTATTTAACTCTAACAATTCTCCTAAAAACTCACATCTTTTTTTAACTTAACTTTTGATTAGGGACCACCCCCCTTAGCTAACCTAGGAGATAGCTCAAATAGAGAGAGTCGGGATTAGTGTGGCAGCCCCTTCTCTGAGTTCCTTGCCACCAACCACACCTTGTGGGGTTGAAGGCTTTTCTCACTGACTTGTAGGTAGGTGTAGGCGGCAGGGTCAACGGGGCTTATTATTGTTACTATTATCTTCTTTATATTCTATTCATCAAGCAATTACCATAAACATAAATCAGCAAGGACATAAAAGAACGATGTACACCAGATATATGCTCCAAGCCAGGGCACAACCCCACAAGGGGGAAAACCCGAGAAATCTTCCTTCCTTCTTATATATATTCAGATTAAAGATATATCCAAGGTTCAAGACTTCTCAAGACACGATCAAGACTTTTCAAGACTTTAATAGATGCCAAGATAAACCCACCTTCAAGTTGATCTTCCAATAATGTGTCAAGTAACAGGTCCAGCAATAGTCTCAGAAACTAGCTCTATATCAAGTCCTTCTAACAAAGGATCCAGCAACAAGCTTCACCAAGCTCAACAAGTCTCTTGAATAGGAAACTCAATAACAAGCCTTTTTAGTTAGGCTCAACAATATCAACTATCCTCTCTAATAGGAGGCCTAACAGTAAGCACAATGAAGATCCTTTCCAATCCAAATCAATCTTGAATATGTTGTCTTTCCATCACCTGCAAGGAGATCCAGAAGAGGTGTGAAATCCAAAATCCAGTAGCCCAGGATAAGTGTGAAATCCCAAAAACCCAAAAATTGTGCAAAATCCAAAAACTACCTAGAAAATTGTGAAGTAGCCCAGAAAGTGCGAGGTTACTGTAGTAGATGCGAACTTTTCAGAGGAAAGTGCAGTATAACCGAAATGAACTCATCTTCTTCTATTTATAGCTTTCCAAGAGCCAGTTTGAGGCCGACTTGTCAGGTGGGTTTCCTTGGCATCAGGTGGGCTATTTGACTCGAAATGTTATTGTTTTGACTCAAATAAAAATCATTTCTTGATCCAATTACATGTCCTAATGGGACTTTGACTCCAATACATGACAATGACTCAAATATATTTTTCTTTTGACTTAAATGGATCTTCAAGCACAAAGAACATGCTTTGACCTAATGGAGACCAAGATAAACATATTTTCCTTTTTCTTTCTTTCACAAAGTATACATAATGAAATGATAATTATGAAGATCGAACCTAGTCACATACTTCAACACAGATAAGCAACTAGCTATTCGGGAGAATAAGGATAACAAGGCCTATGCCTTAATTGCTGCATCTATAAGTGAAGAGGTGTGTCATCATGTTATTCCAATTACAAATTCTTATGATGTGTTGAGGAAGTTGAAATATTTATATGACTCGCTCTCAGAATTGGAAGTAATTAAGTTTATGATTAAGCTCTTCAACCTAGAGTTGAAGGACAATGGCTCCTTGGCCCTGGCCTCGAAGATTAGAGCCATGATGCATGATGTAGAATCCACTGGAGTTAAAATGGGCATTCCTCTTACATCCTTTGTCAAGTCTGTCTATCCTACATCTCTCACTATCTTGAACCCTTACAAGCTAGTGCCCACTCAAGGACATTATTTTTGGTATTCTTGCGGAGAAGTTTGCGGGATGGGAGAAAGCTTTTGGGAAGAGGAAGACAACTTCTCAGTCCTTGTCCAAATCTAGATTCACCCCCCAAGCTTTTGGGAAGAGGAAGACAACTTCTCAGTCCTTGTCCAAATCTAGATTCACCCCCCCCACCCCTCTCAGTGTTTCCAACAATTGGAATCATAGCCAACTTCTTCAAGATCAACCTAGCAACTGGAAAGAGGACTTCTGAATCGCAATGGCCAATATGGATGCTAAGGTCCCCCAATTTGATGGAACAATTTTTTCCTTCTGGAAGGTCAGAATGTAGTACTACCTAATGTCTCTTGGAGTCGAAGCTTGGCATTCTGTTGCAGTTGGATACAAGTCCCATCTCCACTGTATTTGCTAAAATAGAGATGGACATGATACATCCACATGCAAAATACCTTGGGAAAGAATCAAGCAAGAACACAAAGAGGGCAAAGATAAAACACCAAATCCAAGGAAAGGTAAAGCACTTGAATCAGGTCATTATATTGTTTCCCATTGCAATATTGGAGTAATTGAAATTTGTTTCATACTTCATTTGCTTCTTGGAAAGATACATGCTTGCCTGATATATGTGCAACTTGTCATATGAACTTTCGGAGTGCAAGCGCATCTCCTAGAAAATCTTGAAAATAATGTAAAGAAGGAATCCTATATAAGAATAGCATCAAAACGTATGTATAAAATCATGACAAATGGATGAAGAAACAAATCATTGAGTCTCCTAAGTCTGATGGTTGAGGGTGTGGGGGATGAAGTGGGCACTGAATGGCAATCAAAGTACCCTAAAACCCTCAAAGAACTCGACTATGATCTTGAGGGGGATGTATAAGCAAGGAATACTCCTAGCATCTAAAGTCGAAAGAAGTAAAATCTGAATGGATCTTTGGTTGCTCCTCTCAATCTAGGAGGTAGTCTGACAGGCATGAGGTGCTATATTCTGGAGTAGTATGGCATTGATATCTCTGATGCTATAAGAAGGTGTGGCCTAATGTACAAACCAACACCTACGAACTAGTCTTGATGAGATCAAGTGGACTCCTAGAGGGAGAGATTGAGGAGAAACTCGGGTATCACCATCCTATTGGTTGGTGCATTCTAGGACTCTGCCTGTCATGCCACTTCTTCCATTACCTACAAGCCCCTCAAACTTGTGATCAACTCTTCACACCAACATTACACTAGCCCAGCATGCCCTATTCCTCGTAATGGCTTCTATAAGAGAGCAACGACAACCCAAAATGGTAGAGAATGAAGAGATGGATACAAAGCAGATTCCAAAGATGGTTAGGCAAATTAGCTTTAGTAATTGACCGACAAATTTGAATAGGTACGAGTTCAAATCTTGGAGTTAAAGATGAGAGTGGACCAACTATATGGTATAGTTCACAATCTTATGAACCGGGTTTCAGAAGTTGATCCTGGAAACTTATTCTTAAATAGTTGGTACAAAATGCCAAAGCACATAAAAAAATCCATCCACCTAGCGATTCTTTGCATATATAAAAACTAGACATCAAGCAAGCATGACAAAATTACCTCCCAACAAGAAATCTTCAAATAGGAAACTAACACTCAAAATCTTAGACACAAGTCCTACAACACAGTGGCAAAAAGCCTCAAGTACATTAGCTAAAGGAGCATTGACAAGCACATGAGGTGAGCTTGGGAGTTGAGCTTGAAGATGAGGGGACTCCCTCCATCTTCAACACCACACCTTAAACCCATACGAACCTCCTTCCTTCAGGACACTTTGTACCTGCCCAATATTAGTTCAGAGAGAGTTTGATTCAGTTATGATTATGCGCTTTTTATTTGGTTCAATGCATCAAGTGACCATCTATGACCCCTTCAGGTAAGGTGACAGTTGTACTCACTTCCCATATGATTTTCTTGGATGAGGATCTTACATGGTCCCAAGCCGTGAAGCTTAAGCACTCTAGGGAGCACGTACAAATAGCATGAAAACCAAGGAAGTGGACAGTTGTCACTTGGCATTCCCCTCCCCCAAAGTAGGTGTACATGGGGTTCCCTAAATGATGGGTCCTTGAGGGGAGATAAGTGGTTTCAAGGATTACAATCAAATGTTCGAATTGCAATAGGGAATTTAACCTACCTAAAAAGCACTCAAACCTTCAAAAGTTCTCTTCATGGTCAAAACCCACGCTAGTTGTGTCAATACTATCCCCAAAGATTCAAAGTGTCAATGCTAAACAATCTACAAATAGGATACCTGAAGATCAAGAGGGTTTGAAGGATTGAGAGGCATAGCTAAGAGCTTATCTTTATGAGGATTTCCTTTGAGGCAAAGTTATAGTGGTCATCTCAAATGAGTTCCCTAGATTAATGTTAGTATGGATTAGCAACATGTGCCGTGTCCCCCAACATACCAAAAAATTATTTTGTGGTTTCTTATTTACAACCTATGCCTTTAAACATTTTCCATTCACTAAGATGACTCATATCAAAATCGGTATGTCAACATCATCCAATACCACTCTGTCCTTGAAGAGGTCATTCTTTTGGAGGCCTTCAATGCCCATACTAAGACCTAACATATCCCCCTATATGACAAGTCAAAGAATGTTTTCTACCTCCAAGAGATCAAGCCAACCTTAGTTCGGTTACACATGTTATCTAGTGATTCCATGGACCCCTCTCAATGTGCAACAGACACTTAATTCATCTCAAGAAATCTCGTGACTTGTTGATAATGAATGATATCACCTACTTCCCTAAATCTAGTATTTTCACATGTTCCCTTTGTGTCAAAGGAAGCTAATGTTGTAGACTACATCCTAGCCAACAATGATATTCTTCATTATATCTACCAACTCTTTATTACCTAGATACCTACAATGGACCATGCCTTCCTCTGCTTATCCCTTCATGTTGATCCCCCTCCCCATCCCCACCAAACCATCATATTCTTCAAGGATAGGTACTAGGAGGTCTACATTGCCCAACTTAACACATTACTCCCCCCTTTACCAATTTCTAATCCCTCGATTCAACCTATTCCAACTATGATTGTCTATCCTCAACAATAGGAGAAGCACCCTTAACTCTCACCCTCACACCACTAGTTTCCCCTGTTTCTCCTCAAAGCTCGCTTTTGGTCTCGTGAATAAGTAGTATGACAATGAGTGAAAAGCTTAGCATATCCATCTTTGTTACCTCCTACCACTAGTACAAAAATCATATCAACCATAACTCTTTCAAAGGAAACACCTTTTCATGGCACAAAGGAGAAGTGATTTGTATGGGATGTTCATTGTCATTATCTTCTCCAAATTCTAAAGAGTAGAGAGATTAATTTGCAATATTGTGTGACTCAATAGCAGTGCAGAGATTTTACCCAAGCATATCAATCTAGATAAGTTTATGAAATTTAGAGACAGGCTTGGGATAGTTTCGCATATGACCATGAAGTGTGACAAACTGTATTTAATTTAATTGTCATAATAGTAACATACTTTATCTCAAACAGCACATATAGAAAATAGCAAACATGAAGAGATAATATAAGCTTATTAATGTCCAAGAAATGACCACAAATATGCCAACCAAACCGCTTAGTATATCCACATCGATACAAAGTGGGAGTACCAAGGGCCACTCCTATAACAACAAGACAGATAAATTACCTGATATTATTAATACCTACAAATGTCAATACATATAATGTCTCATGAGAGAGACAAGTCCTATGTTGGAATATTCAACAACACTGAGAAGCGTGTGGGTGAAGCTATATTAACAATTTTTAACTTCAAAAACTTGTAAATGCATCCACGGGTATAAAGCAAAGCATATAAATATATAGAACACAGAGATTTTTACGTGAAAACCACGAAAATTTTTCTTAATATATATATATATAAACACTACATTCAAATTTATCAGCGCCAACTCCCTGGTTTATCAACACCAATTGAAAGAAAGCACCAACTCCCTGGTTTATCAGCACCAACATCCCGATTTATCTGCACCAACTGAAAGCAAGCACCAACTCCTTGATTTATCAACACCAAAGCTTATACAAGGGTCAATATTAGTCAAAAAAGGTTTTCCCTCCTGGCAATTGTTCCTCTGTCCTTCACACAGGCACTCAACTTACTAAACATAACCTTCTTAGCAAGAACTTCCCTCAACAAATGATCCTTGAACTCAGCCTCCTTATCAATAGAACTCGACCTCTAGAACTCTGTCTCCTCCACAGGTTTCGTCCTCCTCAACAAAGGACAACGTTAGATCTTCAAAATAGACCTAAAACTTGCCTTCAAACACACCAAGATTTAGCCCTCAAAATAAACCTCCTTTGTACCAAAACTTTAGCCCTAAAATTCGACCTCAACAAGGATAGGTCACTGCTCTTAGGACAAGCCTAAAATGTGGCCCTCTACATAGATATGAAATTCAACCTTTTAAGGCGGCATAATTCGGCCCTTAGAAATAGGTCTACAACCAGCCTTCTAACTAGGGCCAAAAATCTTCAAAAGTGTGCCAAAATCCTTCCAAAATAAGCGAAAAATCCTTCCTAAAAATTCTCTCCAAATCAACTCCTCTTTACTTCTAGTTCATGAGCTATGAACCTCATAACTCCTTTTCTTCACTTATTTGAACAAATTTGAACTTGCTTGAGCGAATGAAATTAAATGCTCCTTCTCACGCCTATTTATAGTGCATTCGAGGTCTAAACTAAGCCGACTTGTCCACTCGCTGGACTAACTTGTGCAACTGGCATAGTGAATATTCAAAAAATCATTTCTCTTCAACCATGAGGAATTAGACGGAGTGAAATCTACCTTTGGAAAGGTTTGAAATCCAAATAAGCTTCCCAACCATATATGTTATGCTTCCATTTGTGCCAGCTAAATGGAACAAAAATGCATTCAAAGATAGGGTATCCAAATGGGGCATCAAAAATCCAAAGACAATGTTTCGAAATATGTTATTTGAATATGTAACTTTTTCTTTCATTTGCAAAACCTTTGACATCAATGACAACTTCGTTCAACATCCTATACGACCAACTCTATGCTAAAATATAAATTACACTAGTTATCACTTAACATTATTCAAGTCACATTACTTTATTAAATTTTGGTTTGTTTCCAAATGAACATTAAAGAAGGGTGTTAAGGTAGTTTAGTATAATGGTAGTATGATAATGCGGTATTATAGTTTTGAACTTCAATTTAATTTAATAACAATGACTTGATAAAGTAACATAAGTTTGAGACAAATTTTTTGTTAGCAATAAATGAGGCAACATAGAAGTTTTGAAAAATGTAACTAGGTTCGATCTTCATAAATGTATTTGAGTCATTATGTAATGTACTTGTCAAAAGAATGAAAAAGAAAAAATTTATTGTTATCACAATGACTTATTAAAGCATGGGTTTCATGCTTGGGTCATCTTTTATTAGTCAAAGTCCCCATTAAGGACTCCTAGGATTTATATTGAGTCATTAGAGTCATTGTACATTTTATGAGACCCTTCTTGGGCTTTTGAATCATGTAAAAAGAATTATTATTGAGTCAAATTAGGTATTTGACACCTCCACACCAAGTCGGCCTAAAAGAGAGCAAGTTGGCCTCAAAGAGAGCAAGTCGGCCTCAAAGAGGGAAATTCGACCTCACTTCAAGCATATATATACAAGGAGATCAAATTCATTTGGAGCACACTCTCACTCACTCATAAGTTCGATATCCAGAAGAAAGAGCTGGAAAAGTGCAAAGAAAGAAAGGAGGCTAAAAGAAGTGTGAAGTTGGACAAAGAGGAAGGAAAAGAGAAAATCGATATTTTGGGCTCTCTCTCTCTCTCATTTGGATTCCTCTGGGAGATCGAAGTTTTTATTGTCTAGTCGAAGTCATTGTTGTTGCCATTTGCTAGGTTGAAGAGTTGTTGCTTCAAGGTCAAAATTCTGGGTCAAAGTTACTGGAAGAGGAGGCTGACTTGGTGGTTGGAGGAGGTTTGTGTCTAGGTTGAAGAGTCTCAAGTAAGATACTGAAGGAAGATATTTTGACTGGGTTTTCCCCTAGATAGGAGTTTTGCCCTGGCAGAGTGTCTACATATTGTGTCTTGTGTTTTTGTGATCTTCATACACATAATTTGTGTTGAAGTTTCTAAGTTTACTTAGTTTAGAAACCCTTCATGCACTTTTTCTGATTTATTCCTACCTACTTGTTATATTTCTTTAACAAATTATTTACAAAGTAAATACTGAAAATAAACACCAGTGCATGCTCAACATATTACAATCAGCAACTAAAAGAAACAAGAACAAACACACCACATGACAACATTATTTTTTGACCAATGTCCCCGGAAAAACCGATGCAGCTATCTGAGGGTTTTCTTATTAAGCAATATCATAGTACAATCTGGGTGTTGTAATTGGCCTACCCAATAGAGAATTTCCTTAGCAACTATACCTCACAGTTTGAGACAAATCTCCTGGCTAAAACCCCGGAAAATCCTTCCGGCAGCTCCTCAGCACAAAACTGTTCCTGCAACCCCAACGTCTGCCCAATCTAGACTGCATCACCCCCTCTCTGTCTCACGTTGGCCCTACGTCAACCTTTCTTGGCTTGCATCAACCCCAGGAGGCCCCACGTAAGCTCTGGGAGCCTCTACGTCAGCCACGCTGGTCCCTCTGGTGCTCTATGCAGCACTTGGTTGCCTCTGCATGGCCCTCCGTGAGCCCTTGTTGACTCTGCATCACCCTCCTTGGCTATTGCACTAGTCTCCCAGCATAATCTCTGCCTTCTTTATTTCTTTGTACTCAATGCCCCTTAGCTACTCTCCCGATCACTGATTTTATCTCTCTTAGCAAACCCCGCTCTAGAGAATAGAATGACTGATCATCTGGTGTGATCTCCAAGTGACCCTTAAGCCTCCTCTTATACTTCTCCTATTAACGATTCAACAGCCAAGATTAAGTCCCTAATTAACGACTAAAATATAGCTTGATCCATGTCTTTTGGACCATTCTAACACATATTCATATTAATACACATTAATATTTTATTTTCCCTAAGTTTAGACATAGGGACTCCATTAAAAATATTAATTAATTTACATATCTTTTGATCTGTTTAAATCTACCAAAACCTTTTTAGTATTGGAGATCTCATGTGCCCCAACCTCTCCACCAAATTTCGTGGCTAGAGCACATCCGATGCTACCCCAAATCAACAATTTGGTAATTGCTTGATGAAAGATAATATAACAAATAAGTAAAAGAAGCCAACATTAATTATCAAGAAAGATAAATCTAACCCTAATTCTCCTAGCATTGATTTCTCAACAGGGAGAAGCTAAGGTCAAAAAACATTGAAGATCACTTCGCTGGCTTGAAGGAAATGATTACTCCCTCTCTAATAAGAATGGGATTCAATACTGCATCAAGGAGATCTTCTACTACTTATTCAACAAAGTCAAACGTCAAGGGTTCTTGGTTGCACTTACAGGTTCACTTAATGATGATAATGCATGGATTATTGACAATGGAGCATCTAGGCATATGACAGGGAAGAGTAAACAACTTCACACTCTATCAAAGGAACCATCTTCTCACACAATGGAATTGGGAGACAACAAAAGCTATGATATTAAAGACCTAGGATCAACATCATTAATGACGGAGAACG
>APFE031457922.1:9409-41022 GCA_000404065.3 Pinus taeda | reverse complement strand
AGTTGGATCCCCGCCCTGTCGTCTTAGGGTTTCTTCCTTCCCTCTCTGTTCACCCAGGACACTTTCTTCATGGTCGGTCGGTTCATTCTTTTCGAGTATACTAATGTTGTTAATGTATATTCGTTTTTAACTATTAATCATATTCTGATTTTACCTTTTTTGATGAAGGTCCTTTTCCTGGGTTGATTTTACCTTTTTTTGATGAAGGTCCTCTTCCTGAGTTGGTATTATTTAGTTTTTTCATTTAATCATTATTATTAGGGTCTCTATATTATGATGTATTCTTATATTTATGTTATTTTCATTTTATGTTTATCTGTGATTTCTTCATTTGTATTTCCAGCTCCTTAAACTAGCAATAATAAGTAGGGCCTATCTAGGTGATATGATTAAAATAATATATATTATATTGATTTAAATCTCAATACATAAATAATTAATTTAATCCACTATCTTATGAATACGTATTAATTTAAGTGGTAAACTTAATAATTTTTTATAACAGAAAAATGATTTAATAATTACATCAATAAGTAAAGTAGCAAATTAACATACCTTTAATATATAATTCTTGTATATATTTAGTTTTTAATTTAATAAATAAAATTCTTATTGTTTTTGAAATTATTCCATTATTATTTTCGAATAGGAATATATAATTACGTCTTTTAAGGAAATCACTCAATCTGATAATAAATTTATAAGAACCATTAGTAATATTTTATTAATAACCGAATGTTATTTAACCAAATAAATTACTATTCATTATAACTAATTTCAATAAATTAATATTCATTATAACTAATTTTTACTAATTTCTAGAAATAGATTATTATATTATTAATTTTAATATTATAAAAATAACAATAATAATATAAGTTCTTCAAAAGAAATCATTCAAACTAATAATTAATTTATAATAACCATTAATATTAATTTATTAATGTTATTTAATTAAATAAATTACGTAAGATTCTATTCATAGTACCTAATTTTACTAATTTCGAGAAATGGAATATTGTATTATCATTTTAATATTATAAGAATAATAATAATATTAAATTTATTAAGATAAGTTGGGCTGGGTCCTAGGGTCAAAAATAGCCATTATATAGCCGTTGGAGTCTCTGCTCAGTCTATTTAACCTGCTAGGTGTGATCTGTTTCTTCAACTCGTCCTGACGATGAACCACACTAGTTGGTTCGAAACGCGTCAACAAAGGTCTTTCTTATGTGATTTACGCCGAAGCTCTTTTTATAACTATGACAAATCACAGAAGTCTCAATTCTACAAATCTATTAGGACCACAAACTTATAACCTACACACCACAATCAAATTATTTGAGAGCCTTCAATAATGATGGCGGTGTCACGGTTAACCTTCAATAATTCATAAACGACATCATTCACAAGCACTTGCTTACGATGCCTTCAAATTTTTTAAAAGAAATTAAACCATCCTAACAGTTGAAAATATTTATTAATTGAGAATTTTAATATTACAAATCAATTTTTTACTTTAATAGAATTGAGTTTAAATATGGTGATTAATTATAAGTTTCCTACGTGATAAAATTTCTTATAAAGTAAGGAGGATAGTTATTATCAATTATCGTTAGAAAATGTAAGTTGATTGGTGAACATTTTTATTTAACACCATGTCAATTTGATATATTCATTAACATGTTTATCCTTTCTACTTACGAGCTCAAGAGATAGTATCTCGTGGTTTTTCCAGTGTTATTTTCATGTAATGTATCTTATTTAGAATGATGACTTCATTGTATGAAAACTTAGAGCCAAAGAATGATAAATTTGTTATTAGGAGTTGGTCTCTCTGCAAGATAATTTATGGTGTTCATATGTTTTTATCTTTATGTGTTGTTATTATGTTTTTGTTTATTTTTTTTTTACAATAGTTACGGACATAATCTTGACCACAAATTAAAATAATCCAACATAAAAAATGGTAAATAAATTAATTTAATAAGCTCTTTAAAATTACCAATATTTTTTAAACTTTTTAATCCATAAATTAAAAAAGAAAATGAAATATATTTTTAACTTTAAAATTTGTTGTTGCTAAACATGGTTTTAGGAGCAATGGTTTTTTTGTTGTTGTTGTTAAGAAATGTAAGTCTTGAGATGACGGGAACACATAACTTGTGGCTTGATTAACTATGATCCAAGGGTATTGAAGGCATAAAATCCCTCGTAAATGGTACTCGGCTTGGGCCACACTAGGGCTTATCATGACTTGATTTTTTCCCACAAGGTTTCGAACAAGCAACCTTTCCACCACATAGTATCTTAATAAAACATTGTGTCACCATCTATTCAATGCTCCATAGGAGTTCAGGGACAATTTTAAGTGCATGAAATTCTTATATTTTTAAGAGAAAATATTTTTACTTAGAAATATTTGATGCCACATTTTTATTTTATTGGAGAAATAGGATTCATTTACAAAGAAGATTCATAATTTCCATTAATTTTATTTTCAAATTTTCATGTTGATTTAATGATGCTCCAACTAAGAAGCTTTTTATTTGGATAGATTTTTTTTGTTTACCCTAGTGGTTATTAATGTGTTAGAAGAATAAAAAGAATTTAAATCTATAAAGAGGTGGTTAACTTAAATTTTCAAAATCTAAAGTATGTTTTTGTTTCGAGTAGTGTAAAGAAAAATAAACATAAAATAAAAAAGAAATTTTAACGAGTTTTTATAGTAAAAGTAATAGTTAATCAATTACTAAAACTTTTCACGATGAAAGAGTTTGTCACTTTTGCGGAATCAATCGGGTTGAAAAAAAAAGACTTTCACTTAAATTGTTCATCATATACTTAAACTATAGTTAAATTTCAAAATACTTGTCGCCTTACCAAGCTTCTTGGCATTTTATCTTAGCCAAACTATGGTGATTTTGGAATGGTTTTCTTAATTTTTCAAATAGAGAAATAAAATTTTAAAGAAGTCCAAATAATATTTTACCTTTTAAAAGTTTAATAATCTATTTTTATTCACAATGAAGCCTTCAATAATGATGTCGTTTATGAATTATTGAAGGCTACCCGTGACACCGCCAGTATATTCAAATTATTTGAATATACTCCTGGAATCCTAAGGAAGGTGAGTATGACCAAGGGCCTTATCAATCCTATCATTGTTGGTATCAAAGACAGGGTCTTCCCAAAAAGGAGAATCAATAATCTCCAATTGCTCCCTTTCATGCAAGGGAAAATGATCATTCTCCTTATGATTTGTTGTTGAATGTTAGTTTTGTTGTGCTAATTTCAACTTTGGATTTATAAACAAATGCTTGTCAATTGCTTCATGTGCATGGTTCTCTTATGGTGTTTGTGATTGGAAACGAGTAAATTTTTATCAAGTTTTATGTGAAATACATGAGCAAAATAGCATGAAAAACATGTGTTGAACAACAGCAATGAAAAGTACATCAAACCATCAATTTGAACACTGAACACAATATTTTGATGAAGGAGTTCAACCCTCCTGGGTTACATCTCCTTGGTCCAGCTTCCATGGCTTGGGCCTCTATATTAGCTCCATATGGAAAAAAAATTGTTTTTTACAAAGCTCTACTACTCCTGAAACCTGCTTCAATTTGTTCAGAATGCTCAAATTAGCTAGGAACACCTTTTCCTCAGCTCCATTTGGTTGAATTTTGCTCCAGTTATGACCAAAGCTTCTTTCTCCTATAAAGCCTCCTCTAAAACTAGAGCAACTCCAGTTAGTCTAGCTAATATTTCTGAATTTGGTGGACCGCCGAAAACTCCGCCAAGTTAAACCACAGTTAACTATGAGTTTAATTAATGTTAAATGATGTTATTTAACCACTAGACGTGATTAGCGCTAATCCACGGTTTTGCTAACCGTTAACCCTGGATGTCTCCGTGGAGTGGACACATGTCACATTGAATGTCAGATCATGGTCTTTAATCCGCGCGTTTATGTCAAACGGTTAGCTTGCAAGTTGTGTGGAGCGGTCACATATGTGGCATTAATTGTGCAGTTATGTTGGCCGACGGTTCCGAAACCGTTAGCCGTTACCGCGGAGTGTTCACATGGGAGGGTTGGCCTATGGGCTAGCCCTCCTAACCCCCAAACCTTAAACCATTACACAATAATTATGTGCGGAGACCGTTTTATGTTAAGAATTGTGTTGTGGTGTAGTGGTATGTCATATGGTTTATGCGGAGCAGGTCCTCGGTTCAACTCCCCTCAGCCTGCCATAAATTTTACTGTGCGCCGATTACATGTGGTCCTTTAGGGAGGGACACACAGTGGCCTCCGGGCTTGCCACTTGTCCCCTCCTCATTGGTATGTTCTAAACCAATAAAAACTTGGCAACACACCGCACCTGATAACCAATAAGAACATGACACTTGTTGAACTATAATTGAGTGTTGACCGACCTTTGACCCTGCCCAGTCACCTACCACGTCAGCAGTGCGTACTGCTGACTATGTAGTGACTGTACATTTTTTTTCAAAAATTTCTTATGTTTGGCAAAGCAGATAGAACATGATATCTTCCTCATATGAACTCAGTTTTCAGTGAAATGAGTTGCGTTGGGATTGTTTCTCCAAGACAAACACAGTCGTTTAGGTTTGAAACCATTCTAAGAACTTTGGATTTTGAGCTAAATATGGAGCACGCGATCATTCCTCCCCACTAGAAGCCTTTTGGACCCCAAAAGATACTATCAATTGTTTAGCAGGTGAGGGTACAACTCCCTCAGCTTCTCGATTTGCAACCATTTGGCTTTAAAAGGCTTTTGTCCCTTGAGTCCCACTCTAAGGTATTTGACATTCCCTCTCTTTGCAGTTCTGGTCCTTTTGTCACGTATGAGATCCTGTTGAAGTTCATCAAGATATTCTGGCGAGAAATCATCTAGTGATGGCAGCTGAACATGCTCTCCTTGATCATCAACTAGAGGAGGCTCAAACAATCTCAAATTCTCAACATTAACAACATAGTATATTTTCATATAAGGAGGCAAATCTAGCTTAAATGCATTGTTACCAATCTTTTTTTTTTTTTAGAATTTTAAAAGGACCATAACAGATTGGCTTAGGTTTTTTACCTTCCCCTTGAATTCTCTCTTTGCTAATATATAACCAAACTTCATCGCCAAATTGAAATTTATGATCGACACAGTGTTTGTCATGCCTTGCCTTGTAGCTGCTCTGACTTCTTTCAAGTTATTCCTGCACTGTGTGATGTATCAATTGAATTTGCTCTATGAACTTCTTTGCCTTATCGATGTCGTTGTGACCATCGATGGTAACATCTTTCTCAAAGATGAAGTCCAATGGCGAACTTGGAAAGTACCCAAAACATGCCTCAAATGGCGATGTATTTGTGGAAGAATGCTTTGCCCTGTTGTGTGCATGTTGGATGTAATGCAACTGTTCATCCCACGACTTGGGATGTTTGCTGCAATATCCTCTAAGGATCTGAATGATTGTTCTATTGGCTACCTCGGTTTGTCCACCTGTTCGCAGATGAAAGGTTGTACTCTTCTTCAACTTAGTGTCCATCATGTCCCACAAATCTGACAAAAATTTCCCAACAAATTTGCTATAACTTATTTTGTGTGATGTTTCATACTATGAAACCTTGAGGAGGTTGAAGAGACATCTCTAGGTTCATATTGCCTCAAAGTATTGTAGGTCTTGTAGAGGGGTACCTTATGAGACAAGCACTAGATTAAGTGACAACAATGAGGTGTGGCCCATTGTCACCACAACCACTACCCTCTGCTCTTTATGGAGTTTCACCAATTGGAGGCTTGCTGGTATGTAAGTCACCTATGTAAGGTATTCTAAGTTTTAAAGGTTAGGGTGACACTATAGGCTGCTAGAGGATGGCTCTTCTTAAGTACAAGGCTCAACCAAGGGAAATAAGGCAATTTGCATCCTATAGAAAGGCCTAATTAGGGTAAGCTAGACCTAGGGCTTGAGGAATAACAAGCAAAATAGAAATATCCTAAGGTAAATGTTCCAAGAAAAGGTTTATAAACAATGAATCTTAGTAAGCCAATGGCACATGAAACCTTCAAAAAGTCCTCAATTTGAAGCTTAACAAAACTAGGGTTTACCTAGGGAAAACTAGAGAGGGCAAGAGAATCAAGGCTCAAAATGGAAATATTAGCCACCAAAGAAGGTTGATTTTGAGGAAACCAAGTCTTCTCTTGATGATGAATCCTTCCACCACCCAAAATTCTTCCTCTAAGCCAATTTATGCTAAGCCCTAGTTAGAACTCTTATCCTTAAGAGGGTCAAAATTAAGAGAGAAAGAGAGCGAAATTTAAGTTCATGGATAAAATGAGGTTTGATCACCAAATTGACAAGGATAGTACCTACTCCTTGGGTTGATGGAGTGTATGGGTGTGATAGATTAGCTAAATATTGGAAAGGAGTAAGGAAGTTTTGATGGTCTAGCAGAAACCCTAACTATTATCTTTGTGTGGGATCAAGGTCACTTCAAAAAACTAATACAAAAGTTCACAAAGCAGATTTCCATTCAAATTAAATTCACGAGTACTGCAAACAATGATGATATCTATATTGTATATTATTGATCTTCAATAAGTAAATGCACAATAGAAAAACCTTAGATTATTAATTCATTCCATACATTAGACAATTTATTTTTTTTATTATTATTATCATCAAATTCAAGGTTCACTTACAAGACAAAATGCATGAACAATCCTTTCATTTATCAAATATAACTTCTCAAATGCCATGAGAATAGCTCCAATAAATAAATTTCTCCATAGATTACATCTCTCCAAGAGACAAGTGGTTTGAAATGTGCAAGGAGGGCTGAAATATTCACAAGTGATGATGAATAGAACTGAATGAGCCTCTCTTATATCTATATCAGGATTAGGACCTAATATTAGCCTAATGACACCCCTAAAACAAGTTCGATCACACAAAATCCTTGGGTTACAAGCCAACCCACTAGCTTTAACAACAAATGCCCTCACTAGCCTACATGTGTGAGTCACTAGCTCTTTAGGGCTGACATCATGCTAAGAATGAGATCCAAATGCCATGTCCAAGTGATACGAGGCATCTAAGACGATGTAGAAGCATGTGAAAATAAATATTTGAGGGTTGTCCCTCTAATTCACCTCAATGGCTCCTTGTGGTCCCAAGATCTACGTGGGGCATGACAAAATGGTCTCCATGGGCCTCCAACTGCTAAAAATGTCCTTCTCTGCTCCAACATTGAGGGATTCTCAAGTGCAACTAGCCCTCCCTAGTATCTAAAGACGAGACCATCCTCATTTTGGCCTTGAATCAATTACCATCCTTCAATTGGCGCTAAGCTCAACCTCGGGGCATGCTAGGTCCAAGTGCGATATCCTAAAGAATCATAAAATCTAGTGTAAAGTGGTACAACGTTGTGGGTGCAGGAGATGCCCTAGAACATGTGTCATACGTTGTTGCTTCTAGGAGGCCAAAAATTCTCAATACTTTACCTGTTTGTGCCAATGTGCTTCTATAATGGCTTGAGTACCTGTGTGTAGGTTTTAACCCTATACAAAAATTACCTACAAAAGAATTCTTAAAAAACAGAAAATATACAATGGCAAGAAACTGTTATGGAACCAGCTCAAAAAAGATAGAAAAGATAGATCAACGACTTAGAAATCAGCCTCTTCGAGGGGGAAACCTCCTTTACATTACACAAATGAACAATTCTTGGACGATACAAATGACAAGACCTCATAATATATTATATATATATATTATAGGAGTTATAATGGGTTACATGTATTAGAGCTGACATACAATAATAATGTAAGGGACAACAAAACAATAGTGGGATTCTATGGAGCACAATTAATACAATGGGGACTACATGGGCACATAAAAAACATATGGAGCTACATGGGCACAACAAATAATAAGGGGTTGCAGTAATAACAATAAGGGGTTACACTAGTAGTATAGGGACCTAACATGCCCCTCTCCTTCAAAAAGTGTTGTCCTCAACGCTTAAGTAGTTCTTGATGCTTCTGTATAAATTCTCATCTTCCCATGTGGAATATTTAGCGGGTAAGTTCTTCCACTTGATGAGATATTCTGAAATTGATCGATTTCGTAGCTGTTTGGTTCTTGTTTCCGTGACTGCTTCAGGTTCCAATATGATTTTTCCTTCCTCGTCAAGTTTTGACAATATTGTTTGAACTAGGAGCTTGTCACTTATAAACTTCTTTAAGCATGAAACATGGAAGACTAGGGGCACTGTGGAAGATGCAGGAAGCTGCAATTTGTATGCCATAGTACCAATATTTTGTAGCGCCTTGTAAGGACCATAGTACTTTGGTTATAATTTATTATCCTTCTTAGCTTGCCTGAGGTACATTTGTTTGTATGGTTGTATTCGTAAAAATACCTCGTCGCCTATATCAAAACTTCTTTCGCTGTGATGTAGATCTACCTATTGTTTCATTCGATTTTGTGCCAAAGTGAGGTTATATTTTAAGAGTTGGAGAACTTGTTGTTGTTGAGGGTCTACCTTAACACCTTCATGAGATATAGTATGACCCAAGTATTCCACCTCTTGTACTCCAAAGAAACATTTGGAGGTTTTTGCATGTAATTGTTTCTCATCCAATAGTTTGAGCACTCTATCAACATGTTGAACATGATCCTTCCAAGACTTGTTGTATATTAATATATCATCAAAAAATACTAACACAAAATTTCTAAGGAAGGGTTTGGAAATGGAATTCATCAAACCTTGGAATGTAGAAGGTGCATTGGTAAGGCCTCATAATGACCCTCATGAGTTCTAAATGTTGTTTTCAGAATGTCTTCAGTCTTCATTCTGATTTGATGATATCTTGCATGAAGGTCAAACTTGTTGAAGTAAATTTCTCCACGCAATTCATCCAATAATTTATCAATGACAGTAATGGGAAATTTATCTTTATTAGTGAGCTTGTTGAGCTCTCTATAATCCAGACACATGCACCATGATCCATCCTTCTTGTGCACCAATACTACCGGAGCAGAGAAAGAAATTGACTAGGTTGAATTATACCAGCCTCTAGCATTTCTGCAACCATATGTTCAATTTCACTCTTTTGTGCAAAGGGATATCTGTAAGGCCTGATGTTTGGAGGAACACTTCCTAGAAAATGAATAGCATGATCATGATCACAAATATGTGGGAGACCTTTGGGAGTCTTAAATACCTTGGAATGATTGTCCAAGTCTTTTTAGACATCTAGAGAAATAGATGATTTCGACGTGGGAACCTCTAGCGAATATAATTGTGCAATTACGCCACATTGTTTTTCCTTTAGAAGATTTGTCATGTTGTTAGAGCTGATTATCTTTCCCGGTTTTCCCAAATATTATAGCCATTGGACTTGTAATACAACATCAACACCACCCATTGGAATGGAAAGCACTGGATTATTCAAAACATATTCTCCCATGGATAGCTTGATATTATGGCACTTTCTATAGAAATTTATGGTTATTCCATTTGCAACCATCACTTGACACTCTGGTGCTGGATATAGGAAGCAATTCAATTCCTTCGCTATCCTACAATAAATAAAATTATGGATACTGCCCGAATCAATCAACACTATTACCTTTTTCTTCTTGATATGTCCTTCTATATTGGATAGTTTGGAGGAGTGGTAAATTCCTGCCAATGCATTACAAGATATGATCAGATTCATTTCTTCTTTCTCTGGGGTTGGTTCCTGGTGTATATCATCTTCTTTTGATGTTTCTTGATCTTTTTCTTCTTCCTCTTCACAATCTATGTAAAATAATTTCTTCTCAACACACTTATGACCTTTAGTGTATTTGCTATCACATATGTAACAAAACCCTTTTTCTCTTTTTTCTTCCAATTGTTGTCATTCAAACTGGTGAGCTGCAGTATTGTAGCAATAATGCTGCAACTCCTAGGGATCCCTTCTTTACTTTTATCAACCCGGTAGTTCGTAACAAACTTGGAAGCGACGGTGCTGTATGCATAAGTACTAGCTCTTACTGCAAGCTGTCACTTGATCAGCTGGCACAAGTTTGCTAGGAGTTTAAGCCAACTTCTATGAGTTCTCAGAAGAAAATTTTAGTTGTGATGGAAGAAAGTTAACTCAAAGGAGGCTATTCTACTTGCAAAAAGAAGATGAAAACTAAAAGGAAATGCAAACCCTAGCAAACCCTAGTTTTACCCACTAACCCTACTTTTGCTAGAAAAAGAGTTGAAACAACTGAAATGGATGCCATGGACTACTGTCAAGGTAAAATGCATGTACGTAAGCTACTTCTGAAGGAAAATGTGGAAGACCCATCTTTTTGTACTTTTGAGTAATGTTGTGCAGAATTATTATGCTTGTGTTCTAACTATTTGTGTTTGTGCAGAGGTTTGGTGGCGAAGGGAGATGGAGTTGGCTGTTTCCGATGATGAGGAAGGTGTGGAGAGGTCCTAAGAAGTCCTCAGTACCCTTCTAGAGATTTCCATTGCGATCAGATTTTGAAAAATCACTCACATGAACTTCAACAGGAAGTCTGCAGTGGATCTACAGGAAGTTCTACAGGAAGAGGCTGAAAGTGTTTTTTGAAGGTTTGGAGGTGGAAAAATTGTGGGAAAAAGGAAATGACGGTTGGATGAGGGTGTTAGAGGGTATAGGACTCTGTCAATGAAGATCAAACATGAAGGAGATGGTTGGATTAGTTCAAAGGATAAGAAAACGATTTTGCACGAGAATGTAGAAATTAAGGCAATTTGAGAAAGTATGGCGAATGAGGGGGGAAAACCTTGAGAGATGGACTGGAGTAGGTTGGGTGATGAAAGGATGATAAGCTGGAATGTTATTCAAGTGAGCTGCACACCTACTTCTGAAAATTGATTCAAGGAGAACTAAAAAACAAAGTTTTTCCTTTTTTAACCTAAAGACGCCCTAAAAACCAGAAAAGTGTTGAACATAACTTTATGGATAGGAAGTTATGCGAGAAAGATATGAAAACTGAACAAGGAAAAATCTAAGCATGTAAATACAACTGATATCTACTTCTCCAACTCGAAATCACACACTAACAATTGCATTGGAAAGCAAAAACTATGTTTTGGTGGCAACAAGAGTGCCTTGGTCTCAATTCATGGTCCCAAGGAGGGAGAAAGGAGATCAAGGTCTGCTTGGTAGCCTTTTTTGTGGATCTTTTTCTATTATTGCAGCAAACTAACTAATCAAGCTGAAACAAGAACAACTATTCTAATCATCAAAAACAACCTAAGTAACAAAGCAAGATTGAATCTAAACAACATAAATTATTTCATGAATGCAAGAAAATCACATATAAATACAAGAAGGAGGTATTGGGCACTTAGGTTGGGCCCAACCCCAAGAGCTACAGCCCCCTTAGAAAGATCAGTGCTGGTTCAAGGCTGGATTCATATTCATTGATCAAAAAATAATAGTCACATCCCAAAACTGTCTACAGAAAGAGCTCGAAAATGAGCTGAATGCAGGGTTGCACTAAAGTGCGAAAATAGATTGTTCAATAGCTAACCTACTGAGGCGTGAGGCGTGAGGCCTGAGGCCTTCTTATTTATACAAGTGAGGACTCCCAACAGTCCTCCAAAAATTTAGGAACTCGGCTGCCAAAACTACAGATAACAATAACTTCACTAGCCCTGCTCGGCTGCCCCTTGAAATCATCATTTTTGGTTGTTGTACTCCGAGCTGTTGATGGAGAACTCGAGGAAGGGGTTATTTAATGCAGGAGACACCCCTCCTATAAGTCCTCAGCCCCGTTTCTTCGAATTTGGTTACTAATCTGCTCATAAATGCCCGATCTTGGTCAAAAATTGTCCAAAAATCTGCGATATACACTCATTAGACTTCGTGGCAAAGTGACTATCCCCATTCACTCAATTGACATAAATATATCAAAACATGCACAAAACTATGGAGAATGGTGGATTAAATGGAAACAATAGACAAAATGATCCCATATAGTCACCCATTTCTGGGGCTCATCATCACCCCCTGCTAAATGGGTTGCTCATCCTCTGAGCAACTAATCCAGTTCTTCATCCTTGATGGCTTTAACAGCTTCCCTGACATCCCATGCTTCTGAGGTGATGTCTTCTTCCCTGTCATGAAAACCTGCCTTTCTGTCCACTTCCTCCCACTACTTTTGTTCTTCTTCTTCCTTAATCCCTTCTAGCAGTCCTAAGAGTAGTTTAGCACTGAACTTAAGGCCAATCCAGTTGGCTTTCAGGTTTTGCATTGATTGTTTGTATAGGGGCACTCTTGCCAAAGCCTCCCTCATTTTGGTTGGGGAGTGATACTCCCTGATCTTCAAGCTATATGACAAGGTATTCCATCTCCTCATGCAAGCATGAAGGCAATCATCACCAAATAGTCTTTCCATATCTTCAAAATGGGCAATAGCTTGCACTTGCCTTTAAACATAATCCGGGAGAACTTGAGGGTTGCTTGCAAGGTGTTGATGAGCATATATGAGAGCTGAGGGGTCTTCTAGTTCTGCCCTGATTAGCAGGGGCTCATTCAGTTCTTTTGCCATGATCTGTTGGACTTCTACTGCTCTTTTTTCCTCATGGCTCATCCAAGAAGCCATAGTCATGAGCTGTACGTCTCCTAGTGCCGCATTCGGATCCCAAAATTTCATATCAGGGAGTGCCATATTGTGTAAGTAGAACTCTGCTAATTTGGCCTTATCCTCAGCTGAACTAGTAACACACAGATGCATAAACTGACCATAATGTTGGAAAGGGATTATGCCCCTTTGGGCCAATGTTTTGATTTGGAATTGGAGCCATTGGTCTTTAATGTAAAATGCATAAGATCTAGCAGGTTGTCTACATTGCAAGGCTTCTATTGCTCATCTGGCCATGCAGGCCATTTGGGCTTCTCTTTCCTGCAACTGCTGCTTCAGCATCAGCACTTCAGCTGCTGCTTGAGACTCTCTTTCTTGCTGCTGCTTTATCATCATTTCAACATCAGGCTGTGGCTCTTCCCATGGCTGTTGTTCCTCTGTTGTTTCCTGATCTGCTAGGGGACCTTCCTGTAGTTGTTGCTCTTTAGAAATCTATGTTATGTCTGCCCTTTGAGTTTCCTGTTGTTATAACTGCTTTTTCAGCAGTGCTTTTTCCTCCTGTAGCTGGGCTCTTTTAATGCTTTCAACATGTCTCACCATTACCAACTCCCTTTTTAATTCTTTCAATTGGTCTTCCATGTGGCCTATATCTGCAACTCCCTTGGATTTAGCAATTTTCGTCTAGGTGTGTGTTCTAATTCTTTCTTGTTCTAATTCAAAGAAAAGGGGTATGGTGAATTTCTATGGGATGATCTTCCCACCATCTAGCAAGTTGTAATATGAGCCCAAATTAGGCTGAGGGCTTGGTTCAGGTATCTCCTTAGTCTTGTCTTCTTCTTGTGACTGTTTCGCTACCTCCTCTTCCAATTTTTCAGTCTCCTTTAGCTTGGTCAGCGTTTCTTGTAGAGAGGTCTTAGCTTCCTGTAGAACTGTGTTGGTTTCCATCAGTCTGATTCTTTCCTTCCAAGTGGAAGTTTTGGGACTTCCTCTCTCATAAGTGATAGATATTTTGGAGGGGGATTCCTCCTTTTTCTAAGTAGGTGCATCCTCAATTATTATAGGTTCTTTTGATGGTGGTTGGGGTTTGCCCACCTTTATCCTGGTGCTCCTTCTGGCCTTGAAATACATGGTTGCTTCTCTTCTTTTTTTTCCCTTTTGTTTTGCTGGAGTGCTCAATGCAGCCATCACAGCTGCTGCTTCTTTTGCCAAGGTTTCAGGGGATGTTTCTTCCTGTTGTTGTTCCCCTTCATCTTCTATTGTCTTTTCCGTGCCTACTGTTTCTACTATTTCTGGAAATGGCTTCTCTTTTTCTTTCCAGGTTCCTGCCTTGCTTGTGGCAGTCCTCTTTTGGCCTTTCTTAGGATTTTTCTTCGCACTTTCTATTCTTTTCCTCTTCTCTCTCTTTGGGGTGGTCTTCTTTTCTACTTTAGGTATTAGAGTGATTTTTTCAAGTTTCTCTTCTACTTCCTGTTCCTCCTCTGTTTCTTGCTCTTCCTATGTTTGAATATGTGGTGTCTCCTCATGCACTTCTTCCTCAATTTCCTCTTTCTCTTCCTCCTCCTCACTGCCAGATGGGCTGATATCCTCAGTCAAAGTTTTGATGTCATCATCTCTAGACATATTTTTGAAAATGTCCCAAGCTATGGGAATGGTATATGTATGTAAGGCATTTTCTACCAATAGTTTGATGAGCCCATGGTGGACCAGCTAGTCTGGGACTCCCGTATTTAGCTTGGTACTACATTCTATTAAAGACTGGAGGAGGAAATATGGGAGGCTCAGTTTTTTAACTGGAGGCAGGTCCATCCCATACCTTAATTCATGTAGTAACCTGAAGTGATAACCATAAATTATGCTGAACCTTCCTTCACAAGTGATATATTTCATTATTTGGTAGCTGACTTCATTCCATGGAGGAGGTAAGCTTGTCCTTCTGACCCCATTTTTATCCTCTACAGGATCCTCCCCAGGTTGAAAAAATGTCTTCTTGGCCACCTGTCCCAATGCTTTTTCCTCCTTGCTCTAAGGGAGCCCAGGTGGAAGGCATGTGATTCGACTGATAAAATCAGGGGTGAGTTTTAGGGACATACCCCTAAAACTAACTCTGGCATGTGTTTTCGAATGGGGTCTTAAGGCCATCAGAAATTCTTTAGTTACCTCATCATCATATCCATGTATTCTTTCAAAGAAAATCATCCAATTTGCCTTGGTGAAGAGGGCCACCACCTCAGGGTGCTCATGTAATTGGTTGGAGTTTAAAGGCTCCTTCCTCATAAACCCTCCTGGCATGGCGTTGAGTGGTTTTTGAAGTGCTTAGGTGAGGAGAAAAACAACAATTTCAAAAATCAGAGACAGAGGGACAGCTGGGTTTTGTTTTTTCTCTGAACTATAGGAGGAATTTCAGTGTGCTGCTTCTCACAACACCAAATTGCAATATCTCCATTGTTTCAAACTACTCTTACCCCAAATTTGATTTTCTACTTTTTGGAAAGAAAATATTTTTTTGACAGAACAGAGGATAAATAACATAGGGTTTTTCTCAGAGAATAGACAAATACGCAAATTCGATTTTTTTCCACACAGGCTGGTTTTTACAATTGCAAGTGTTTTCTTTACAGCAAAATATGAAAAAGAAGAAGACAAACTTCGAATGCAGAGAATAAAACAGAGAACTGTGTAGAACTCAGGGAACATATGCAGGCAGACTTTTAAACTTCATTCTCCTTTCTTTAAATCCAATTCTGTGTTTTTAATCCACCACCTTATACAAATAATTCCTATGCAGGGAGGTTTCCCGAGCCTACCTCATTTTAAGCTCGAATTTTGATAAAAATCCTGGGTGTTCCTTCTGCTAGCTGTTCTCTGCCTTTCCTGTAGAAGTTTTCCTGTAGAAATTCTCCGGCTCCTGTAGAATGCAGCAGGGCTCCTGTAGAGCCCGATAGGCAAGAGGGTTTCGAAAAAACTGGCAGAAAACTGGCGGAGGATGACTGGTTTGCTGCTCTGAAGGTGGTAGACGAACACTGCAGTCAAGAGCTCCATAACATGTAAATGAACTAAAAGGGTGGTGGAAGCTTGGAGTGTATTGTACTTAACTGTTGGCTTAATTCGAGTGTGAGGAGATGAGGTGGCCAGATGGGTACGTTATCCCCATCCAGACCATTGGTCCGACGCCAGTGTCATTATGGTTCCTCATGTTGCCTAACAGCCATCACCTCCCTGACTCCTGTTATCCACCGCCACCACTACCAGTTTCAAATGCCTTCTTCCCGATTTGACATGTCGCACGTGTTGCCTGCGTATCTAATCAGCAGTTTGAATTTGGACGTGGCTCAACTGAATTCTGCGAAGGTGTGTGAACTAAACGAGGGTGGCCAGTTAGCTGGCAACCGATTCCACGTAATTGACCATTCCCACAATTCGTGCAGTTTTGAAATATTATTCATGCAATCGAGGAATAGGTTTAGGCACTTACCTGCTCAATCGTTGTTGTGTTATGCGTATTTCGAATTTTGGAACTTCGTTTCCTCGTTGTTGTTGCTTCTTGCACTCTGCATGCTCGGCCTTGGGTTTTTCCTATGATCTCCCATTCAAAAATTGCTCTTCATACGTCCTGCTACGCTAACCCTGTCTCTGGAGTATGTTTTTCAAAGGGATCAGCTGCTACAGGAATCCTGTAGTTGCTTCTCCTCTTGAAATTCAAGCTAATATGTGAGTAGGGCTAAAACTGCTGAAGAAGGTCTCGACTAAGAAGAAATCATAGCTGGAGGGTATCAGGTAGGATGAGTAAAACTATTGTTGCCTTTATTTGTCATTTTTCCTTTTTGTTGTGTGTTTGCAGGATGACAAATAGAATATTTGTATGTGGCTGTGCAGGGACAAAAACAAGTGGAGATGTAGGTGTACAAGGATGGAATGGTGAAATGGGAATATGGATGGTGGTAAAGAGGTTCACAGGGCTGCCAAATGAATTTCCAACCCTCGTGTTCTTTTTAAAATGGATTTTGGCCTTCCTGTAATTTCTACGTGATCCTCCTGTAGAAAACATAGAGTTTCCTATAGGATGCGGAAATTCAGAACAAATGAGACCAAAAATTGGGAAATGATAGCAGTGATGGGGTGATGGACCGTGAAGGGTGCATGCAGCTTGTCATGTCTTTTCCTCTTGTGCAACCCTCCTACAATGACCTTCCTGCAACCTACAATTTATTCAAAAGAAGTTAGGTTTTTTTCTTTTTACCTTTTTTTTTTTTGTTTGAGACAGCTAGGGCGCCTCGAGGAGGTTTTCACCCTCATTGCCTGCCCTGGGCGCCTCCAAGAGGTTTTCACCCAGGGATCTTTTATTCCATTCTTCATTTTTTTTTTTAGGGTGTGGGTGGAGTGGAGACAGGGACCTGCTCCACTACCAGCATTGACTTACGCAGAGTTTCAATGAACTCCTACTTGGAAAGCGACTTCCTGTAGATCTTCAATCGATGCCCATTGACGAGCATGGGGATGGCTTCTTCATCAATGATCTGGATAAGGACTGAACCATTGTCATTGCATTTTTCTACTGTATATGGTCCCAGCCATCTTGTTCTCAGCTTGCCCTTGAAATATTTGTACCTTGAATCATACAGCAGCACCCAATCTCCATGCTGAAATTGTTTCTCTTTGAGGTGTCCATCATGCCAAATTTTTCTTTGATGCTGGACTAGCTCTGAGTGGAGAAGGGCCTGCATTCTCTATTCATCTAATCCGTTTAGTTGAAGCAATCTCTCCCTTTGTGCATGGCTGAGATCTTGGTCTAGCTGAACTGCCATCCTTAATGTGTTATATTCAAATTCTATGCACAACAAAGCCTTCTTCCCATAGACCAGCTCATAGGGTGTGAAACATGTGGTGGTTTTCCAAGTAGTGTTATAGGCCCAGGGGGCCTCAACTAATCGGTCTGCCCAATCTTTTTTGCTGCTGCTCACTACCTTAGTCAAAATCTCTCCCAAAGCTCTGTTAGTGACTTCCACCTGTCCATTTGCTTGTGGGTGATAAGGGGTGGAATTTCTATGCTTAATCTTGTGGTGTGTGAGCAAGTCTTCAACTAAATTGGAGGTAAACTGACTCTCTTGATCTGTAACTAACTCTCTTGGGTAGCCAAACTTGTAGAAGATATTTTCCCTTAAAACCTCAGCTATTTTTTCTTCGGTTGTTGCTTTGATTGCCTTTGTTTCTGTCCACTTTGTCAGGTAGTCCATGCACACAATGATGTAAGACTTATGTTTTGAAGGAGGGTTGATAGGACCCACAAAGTCCATGCCCCACTTCTCAAATGGCTCGAAAGTCACTTGAGGTTGCAGGGGCATCTCATCCCTTGGAGTCGGTTTCTCCATCCTTTGACATCGGTCACATTGGTTGATGTTTCTCCTGACATCTTGATGAAGAGTGGGCCAATAGTAACCTGCCTGCAAAATCTTGAAAGCAGTCCTCTTTGCTACAAAGTGGCCCCCACAAGGTCCATCATGACAGGTTAAGAGGATGTCAAAGACTTCCTCTTCCCAGACACATCGCCTCAATATCTGATATGGGCCAAGTTTGAACAGGTTGCCCCCAATCCAAGTGAATGGGATGCTTTTCCTCGCGATCTTGCTCTTCTCTTTTGAGGACAGGTGTGGTGGAAACTGTGCTGAAACCAAGTAATTTGCTATATCAGCAAACCATGGAGAGAGTACTGAAATAGCAAATAAGTGTTCATCTGGCATTTGATCATCCACCATTCCTTCTTCACCTGCAAGCAGATCTAGTCTAGACAGAAAATCAACAACAACATTTTCCTTACTTGGCTTATCAACAATGGTCAAATCAAATTGCTACAACAAAAGTAACCATCTAATGATACGAGCATTTACATCTGGTTTATTCATGAAATACCTAATTTCAGCATGATTAGTGTGTACGAATGTTTGATAACAAGTGATGTAGTGTCTGAACTTGTTTAGGAATGGACTACAGCTAGGAGCTCTTTTTCGGTTACCGTTTAGTTTAATTCTGCCTTGGACAGTTTTTTACTGACAAAATATATGGCATATGGTAGCTTCTCTTCAACTTGTCCTAGGGTTGCTCCGATTTCTTTGTTCGAGGCATCTGTGTGAATGTGCAAAGGTAGGGCCCAATTTTGACCTCTCAAGATTGGGGCAGTTACCAACTTACCTTCCAAGGCATCCAGAGCCTCCTGACAGATGTCAGTCCATATAAACTCAACATCCTTCCCCAAAAGACCAAACAATGGAGAGGCTAGCTTGCTAAAATCCTTAATGAATCTTCTATAATACCCTGCTAAGCCTAAAAAACTCCGAACATCTCTTACCTTTTAAGGAGGTGGGACCCTTTGGATAATAGCAATCTTGTTGGGATCCACCTGTAATCCTTGTTGAGAAATTGTATGACCTAGCATGGCCCCTTCAGTCATTAGGAATTCACATTTATCGAGACTGAGGGACAGGTTCATTTCAATACACTTGGCTAAAACTTTCCTCAGGTTAGTCAATGCTTCTTGGAAGTTGGAACCATAAGGGGTGAAGTCATCCATATAAATTTCCACTGAATCATGAACCAGCTCAGCAAATATGCTCAGTACTGCTCTCTGGAAAATGGCAGGAGCATTGCACAACCCAAAGGGAAGGACCCAGTACGCAAAGGTACCCCATGGACAAGTGAAAGTGGTCTTATCTTGGTCTTCCAGGCTGATTTGGATCTGATTGTACCTGCTAAACCCATCTAAGAAAGAGAAAAACTTCTTCCCTACCAGGCCATCTAACACTTGATTTATGAAAGGCAAAGGGAAATGGTCCTTCTTGGTGGCCTTGTTTAGTTCCCGATAATCTACACAGATTCTCCACTTCCCATTTTTCTTTGGCACTAGCACCGAAGGAGAAACCCATTCGCTGTCAGAGATGGGGTAGATGAATCCTACATCCAACAACTGTTGCAGTTCTTCTTTGACAATGTCCTTAAGGGTTGGATTCATCCTCCTTTGAGGCTGCCTAACTGGCTTACAATATTCCTTAATGTAAATGTGATGAGTACAGATAGAAGGATAGACTCCCTTCATCTCCTTATAACTCCAAGCAAAAGCATCCAAGTGATTCTTCAGTAAGTGACACAGTTATTTCTCCTGAGAGATGGACAGGGATGAGTTGGTCTTCAAAGTTTTTTCTGGGCCAAATTCCACATTCTTGACTCAGTGGGAGGTCGGATCAGCCACACAGAGATCAACTAAAGGATTAGCTTGGGTTTCTTCCACCATCTCTTCTAGGCAACCCACTAGGGGGTGGATTCTGGATCAAGTTTTCAATAAGATCATCCTCGGTTTGTGGAACCCCCATGGTAGTTTCTACTGTACACGGTGGTGCGGAATAGACTTCATGCTCATCTTCCTCCTCCAACTAGAGGGGTAAATCATGTTACAATAGAGGTTGGGCAGGAGGATAGAGGACTAGCTGCTTGGACACATGCCCATTCTTGATTGTCATGTTCCTAGCTCGGCAACTGATGTAGGCATCTGCAGTAGCCGATCAAGGTCTTCCCAAGATGAGAGGATACCCAATGAGCTTTGCCTTTGGTTGGAGAACCAAGAAATCAGCAGGGTACTCCTAGGAATCAATAGAGACCATGACATCTTCCACAATCCCCTTGGGGGTCACGGTGGAACGATCTACTAACTGCAGTATTATCGAGGTCTTTCTTAGGGAATCCTGAAGGTTGAGCTTGAGCATAGTGTCCCTGGTCATCACATTAGTGGCAGACCGTAGATCAATCAAGGTATGGGGGATTATGGTGCCATTGATGTGGACATCAACGACTAGACTCCCAGGGTCTAGATATTTCAAACAAATTACCTGCCCCAACATCAAATCAGACAGTTGTCCTATGACATTGATAGTTGGGGCATCTCTCCTTCGCCTGCTTGGGTGTTTGTAGCACTTCTCCTTGATCATCTTGTTATATATAGGCACATCCTTTATAGCTTGGAGAAGGGGTATTTTTACACATAGCTGTTTTAGTTCTCCCAGAAGTTCAGTTTCCTCTAGGGTCGGTTGTGTGGTTCCAGTTAGTCTCTCAGGAAAGGGTGGAATGACTTTTGGTTCACTTTCCTGTTTCTCTTCTTCATCCTCCTTAGGAGGAGGTTGGCTGTCTGGGAGGACCTTCCCAGATTGTAGGTTGATCTCCTGAATCTCCACAACATAGTTAGGGCATGTTGTTTCTCCAGTATATACTTGCTGGGCCTGTCTGTTATTGGGGTTCGGGTTCGGTTGAGTAGGTATTTGGGGTTGTCTTGGAGGAGTACGAGGTAATGGTTGTGGTTGAGCAGGTGGTGCAGGAAAAAGAACGGGAGGACAGTTGTATTAGGGCCTCCACCCGTGATGAGGTGCATTCCACTGAGGTTGTGGCTGAACATGAGAATGAAACGAATGAGCAGCAGATTGAGTATGGTATTGAGATGGATACGACCAAGGAGGGGGTGTGGACCAGGAAGGATGAGTAGGGGGACCCCAAGAAGGTATTTGAGTGGATTTATTGGGATTGTAATAAGTCTGGGATGTCCCTTGCATTCCCTGCTAGTAAGGTCTAGGGCCATGTGGCCTCCTTTGGTTCATGAAGTAGAGTGGTTTAGTGGCTCCTTCAGCCCCTTAGTACATAGCTTTAAATCCGGGTAAGGACGGACACTGATTGGTAGGATGGTCCTCTTCACAGACAAAACACACTTCTATGGAGTGCAATGGACATTCGTTTCTAGGATGCTTTCTAGTGCATTTGGGATAAAAGATGGCCAAAGCCCTCTCAGCTTCCTCTTGCTTCTTTTGGATTTGCAAGGTATCCATTTGCATGGCAATGGTCTGTCTCATCTCGCTTTTGAAATATTCCATCTGATTTGCAAATTCGTTTTTGGATAAGGGGGCACTGGCTAAAAGTTGACTTCCCCTACCTCTTTTTCTGGCTTCCCTAGAATGGTTTCTAAACATAGTCTTTATGTCATCATAAGATAGCTTGTAGATGTCTCGCCCACCCAGCAAATGGAGGGTATCTAGAAGGTCTTTAGGGACTCCTCGGAGCAGAACCAACTGCAAAGGTTCGGGGTCAAGTGTGCACCTGACCCTTTTATAACTGAGTTGAAACCTTGCTTCATAATCTTCTAAAGATTCATCACTTCCCATGGTCATCTGAAATATTTCTTCCTTTGTTTCCTTTGACCTACAGTAATCCCGATGTTTGTTGTTAAAGGCTTGCTACACCTGAGCCCAAGTTGTGATACTATTTCCAGGTAACCCCATGAACCAACGTAGTGCTGCATCCTTGAGGGTAGAGGCAAAGAGTTTTAACTTTTGCTTGTCTTCTGCATAGTCATAGGTTCGACAAAGGACAACAAACTCAAACAATAAGGTATCATGGTCTTTAGTAGTCAATCCATGGAAGTGAGGTAAGGTTGAGGGACTTATGTTTTTCATCTTTGTGTCCCCATTGGTCTCTCAGAGGGGAAAGGTGCCTTCTATTCTCTCTCCATGTCCTCTACCGTTTCTGTTTTCAGCCATGGTCTCAAGAGGAATGTTTTCTTGCTCTTCTTTTGTTATATGATCTTCGTATATCTCTGGAGGTTAACCTATAGGTTCTTCTAGATCACTACCACCAAAGAAGAGAGAAGGGTGACTTAGTGATGTGTTGGGGGTGTTGGATAGGAATTTTCCTAAATTGTCTCTGTTCCTACAAGGCATGAAAGAGAATCTCTTTTTTGGATTTTTTTGTTTCTTTTCTTCTTGTACCAGTAAGAACTTAGAATGGATTGAACAGCAGATTGCAGCTACCTAAAACAAACCTTGTTGAAATGAAAATTGCAGAACTGAAATGAAAGCAGGAGATATCTAATCTACTTTTGCTGAAATGAAATTGCAGAATTGAAAGGAAAGCAGGAAATGACTAATTTACGCTTGCTGAAATGAAATTGCGGAATTGAAATGAAAGCAGGAAATGTCTAATCTACGCTTGCTGAAATGAAATTGCGGAATTGAAATGAAAGAAGGAAATGTCTAATCTATGCTTGCTGAAATGAAACTGCAGAATTGAAATGAAAGCAGGAAATGTCTAATCTACTTTTGCAGAAATGAAATTGCAGAATGAAAATGAAACAACTACTCTACTCTTGCTGAAATAAACTACTTAGCAGAATGTTGTAGTAGAAAATAGAAGAAAAGCAGTAATCACAAATACTTTGATGCTTCCTCGGCAACGATGCCAAAAAGAAGTGGTGAGCTCTAGTATTGCAGCAATAATGGTGCAACTCCTAGGGCTCCCTTCTTTACTTTTATCAACCCGGTAGTTCATAACAAATTTGGAAGCGACGATGCTGTATGCACAAGTACTAGCTCTCACTGCAGGGTGTCACTTGATCAGCTGGCACAAGTTCGGTAGGAGCTTAAGCCAACTTCTATAAGTTCTCAGAAGAAGCTTTTAGATTTAATAGAATAAAGCTAACTCAAAGAAGGCTATTCTACTTGTAGAAAGAAGATGAAAACTAAAAGCAAATGCAAACCCTAGCAAATCTTAGTTTTACCCACTAACGGTACTTTTGCCAGAAAAAGAGTTGAAACTACTGAAATGGATGCCATGGACTACTGTCAAGGTAAAATGCATGTGCTTAAGCTACTTCTAAAGGAAAATGTGGAAGACCCATCTTTTTGTACTTCTGAGCAATGTTATGCAGAATTATTATGCTTGTGTTTTAACTATTTGTGACTGTGCAGAGGTTTGGTGGCGAAGGGAGATGGAGTTGGCTATTGTAGATGATGAGGAAGGTGTGGAGAGGTCCTAAGAAGTCCCCAGTACCCTTCTGGAGATTTCCATTACGATCAGATTTCGAAAAACCGCTCGCATGAACTTCTACAGGAAGTCTATAGGGGATCTACAAGAAATTCTACAATTCTACAGGAAGAGGTTGAAAGTGATTTTTGAAGGTTTGGAGGTGGAAAAATGGTGGGAAAAAGGAAATGGAGGTTGGATGAGGGTGTTAGAGGGTCTAGGACTCTATCAATGAAGATCAAACATGAAGGAGATGGTTGGATTGGTTCAAAGGATAAGAAAGCGATTTTGCACAAGAATGTAGAAATTAAGGCAGTTTGGGAAAGTATGGCGAATGAGTGGGGAAAACCTTGAGAAATGGACTGGAGCAGGTTGGGTGATGAAAGGATGATAAACTGTAATGGTATTCAAGTGAGCTGCACACATGCTTCTAAAAATTGATTCAAGGAGAACTAAAAAACAAAGTTTTACCTATTTTGACCTAATGATGCCCTAAAAACCAGAAAAGTGTTGAACAAAACTTTATGGATAGGAAGTTAGCAAGAAAGCTATGAAAACTGAACAAGGAAAAATCTAAGCATGTAAATACAACTGATATCTACTTCTCCAACTCGAAATCACACACTAACAATTGCATGGAAAGCAAAAACAATGTTTTGGTGGCAGCAAGAGTGCCTTGGTCTCAATTCATGGTCCCAAGGAGGGAGAAAGGAGATCAAGGTCTGCTTGGTAGCCCTTTTTGTGGGCCCAACCCCAAGAGCTACAACCCCCTTAGAAAGATCAGTGCTGGTTCAAGGCTGGATTCATATTCATTGATCAAAAAATAATAGTCACATCCCAAAATTGTCTACAGAAAGAGCTTGAAAATGAGCTGAATGCAGGGCTGCACTAAAGTGCAAAAATAGAATGTTCAATAGCTAACCTACTAAGGCCTGAGGCCTTCTTATTTATACAAGTGAGGACTCCCAATAGTCTTCCTAAACTTTAGGAACTCAGCTGCCAAAACTGCAGATAACAACAACTTCACTAGACCTGCTTGGCTGCCCCTTGAAATCATCATTTTTGGTTGTTGTACTTCGAGCTATTGATGGAGAACTCGAGGAAGGGGTTATTTAATGCAAGAGACATCCCTCCTATAGGTCCTCAGCCCTATTTCTTCGAATTTGGCTACCAATCTGCTCATAAATTCCCGGTCTTAGTCCAAAAATGTCCAAAAGTCTGCAATAAACACCCATTAGACTTCGTGGCAAAGTGACTATCCCCATTCACTCAATTGACATAAATATATTAAAAAAACATGCCCAAAACTATGGAGAATGGTGGATTAAATGGAAACAATAAGCAAAATGATCCCATATAGTTACATTTCTAGGGCTCATCATAAACCTTGTAGGTTGTGGAAAGCTAGGAGAAAAAACACTTCCACATTTATAGTTGTGAGTGGTAGGATGCCTTATTTCCATAATTACGCTTTCTATTTTTCTTGCCAACCCAAATGCCTTCTCCAATGAATCAGATTCCCAAAGATGAACCTCATGTTGAATGTTATCCTTTAAAGTCCCAATGAAGACATCAATACTTTGCTTCTGGAATATCATTTACCCTTATATTCAAATTTTGGAAGTCCTCAATGGGCTCTATCATTGAACCATTTTGTTTGAGATTTATCAATTGACTAAAGAAGGTGTTGCTCTTTGTATCCTCATAACGTGCTATCATTTCCTCCGTGAAAATTGACCAAGTGACAAGTAGTTTACGAGAAAAAAGACCTTTATACCATAAAAATTGATTCGATTCTAAATATAAAGATGCAATATGCACTTTTTGTAATATTCGTACATTATGTAGATCAAAATATTGTTCCATCTATAGTACCCAATTTACTGGATCCTTGCCATCAAACTTCCTCATATCGCCTTTTCTTAATTTTAGGAGCTCAATCTTGAAATGACTGTAACTGTATAATTTTGGATCTCCAAGGTTTGAAATTGCAACCTAAAGTAGCCCTCTGCGTCCTCTTTCCAATGCCACCAGTTTCATCAAAATTGGATTCTCCAAGAAAGAGTTATGCCCAATCTCCCAAGATGACTTGCTTATATACTTTTTCATTAGAGCGAACTTTTACGAAGTGCCACGTGTTACTGTTTCAATCTTCGGATCTGAAAACAATACACGGAAAAGTACAGTCGATCCTATTTTTGTAGCCTCTTACAAAATTTCAATTTGATGCTCAAAGAGAAAGTTATGATGATTTCCCCAGGTCACCTATTTGGGATTTAATTCGGGAGCCTGTAGAAATCCTAAATGTGTAGGACTGTATCTCTGAAAATATTGCGAAACAAGATCTAAAATCTAGGCCCAAGCTTCACCATGATTTCAGCTCAAATGGGTTCTAATTTCAGAGTCAGAGCCTTTGTAGAAAAGAAATTATAGCGAAAATTCCACGATGTCCTGTTTGAGATTGAATTTTGGAGCTTGCAAAAACCCTAACTTCCTGAGATCATATCTCTGCAAATATAGAGAGAAAAGATATAAATTTCTAACCCGAGGTTCAGAACGATTTCATCTCAAATGGTTTTTTTTTTTAATCTTATGAAATGTCGAAAAAAAGAAAAGAAAAGGAGAAGAAGTTATAGTGAAAATTTCACGAAGACTTGTTTGGAGTAGAGAAACCCTAGAATCCAAAGCTATGATACCAAATGTTATGGAACCAACTCACAAAAAGATAGATCAACGACTTAGAAATCAGCCTCTTCGAGGGGAAAACCTCCTTTACATTACACAAATGAACAATTCTTGGATGATACAAATGGCAAGACCTCCTTTCTATATATAGGAGTCTAAGTGGTCATAATGTAATCAGAGCTGACATAACAATAATAATGTAAGGGTACAACAATAACAATACTGGGCTTCTATGGGGCACAATAATATAATAAGGGGGTTGCACTAATAATAATAAGGGGTTACACTAGTAGTATAGGGACCTAACAAAAACACAAAACAAATACACAGAGATTTTCCTTTGGATCCCAAAACAGAGATACCAGATTGATTTTTCATTATTTTCCTTTCAATGTTACAACACATATATATGCATGTTGAAGCATTCATAAACCCCAATCCATTAACACTGGATTACAACATAACCGTAATTCTCTTGACTGGATCTACATGATACCATGGGCATAAAATCATCATGCCCAAAACCATGTGCAAAACCCATGCACAAATCCATAGGTAGTTTTGCCCACCTAACATAGGGTCTAAAAAAAATGTGGAAATAATATAACACACACCCAACATTCTCCCACTTGTTGTTTTCTTTCCACACAGGGGGTCACAAGAGAGCTTAGTCATTGGTCTAGCCCTGCAACACCCATTGTTTATCTACACCAAGAAAACTTCTTAGTGCTCACAAAATTCATCAACGCATCTGCAACATTCTTCAAAGTCTCCACCTTTACGAGCAACACCTTTTTCTTCTCAACCATATCCCTCACAAATAAAAGCTGAACATCAATGTGCTTTCTGTTTGAATGATAAGAAATGTTCTTTTCCAAGAAAATTTCACTTTAGATGTCACAGTCTATCCCTATATCTCACTGTAATAACCCTATACTTGAACACGATCTCTGCAACCAAACTGCTTCCTTGCTTGCATGAGTGGCTGCCATGTATTCTACCTCTGTAGTTGAAATTGCCACTACAGACTGTCTCTTCCTCATCCAACTAATTACACCTCCAAATAGGTCAAACACATACCCACTTGTAGATCTTCTCTGGTCTAAATATCCAGCACAACCTACATCAACAAAGCCATGGATGTCCAAAACTCTGTCCAATCCCGGTCTTCCTTTGTAGCATAGACCATAATCACTAGTGTCACAAAAATAACTGAAAACTTGCTTCACTGTTGTCTAATGCTCCTTCCCTGGTTTTTACATAAACCTACTCAATACTTCCATTGCATGTGCAAGGTCTGGTCTAGTACATACCATTGCATACATCAGGCTACTAACTGCACTTACATATGGAAAACGGGACATGACCTCTTCCTCTTCTTGTGTCTTGGGACATTGTTCAGCATATAACTTTACACTTACAAAAATAGGAACCTTCACCGGTTTACTATCCTATATATTAAACCTCTGCAATATTGTCTCGACGTACTTCCTCTAGTTTAACCAGATCTTCCTCTTTTCCCGGACTTGTTTAAATGCCATGCCCATAATGTAGTTTGCAGCACAAAGATCCTTCATGTCAAATTTGGAGGACAATTGTGTCTTCAAATCCTGGATAATTTCTTTGTCATTTCCAATCAACAACATATCATCCACATATAATACTAGATAAATAACACGATCACTAGTTAATTTAAAATATACACAGTGATCCTTTTTGCTTCTGGTTAAGCCAAGTCCCCATATATATGTATCAAATTTCTGATACCATATCCTTGGTGACTGTTTTAACTCATACAAAGACTTTTTTAACCCATATATCGGTTCTTTCTTACTCTTCACCGCAAAGCCTTCAGATTGCTTCATGTAGATCTTTCTTCTAGATCCCCGTGAAGAAATGTTGTTTTCACATCCATCTATTCTACCTCAAAATCAAACGCAAAAACAACAGATAAAAGTGAAATAATAGAAGCTACCTTAGCAATAGGATAAAAAATATCACCAAAATCAACTCTCGACACCTGGGAATAACCTTTTGCTACCAACCGAGGTTTATATTTCTCCACCTTGCCTTTTGCATTCATATTCTTCTTAAACACCCATTTTCTTCCAATGGCTTTCCTTGTAGCTGACAACTCCACCAGATCTCAAGCCTCATTTCTTTCCAAAGATGCCATTTCGTCAACCATGGCCACTTTCCATAGTTTTTCATCCTCTGAATCTACTACCTCCGTAACATTCATCATCAGTAATAGATAAAGCAAAATTTGAACAGAAAGAATATGGATTATACCTTTATGGTTGCCCTCTTTCTCAAACTAATCTTCTCATAGCTGGAGTTTGTGGCTCTTCATCTTCTGATTCCTGTTCTGCAGTAGAGTTTGATTCTTCCTCCTTTACCTAAAACTGTATCTTCTCATGTTCCTTTGGTAGGATTTCATGTTTAATAATATCTTTCATCTATCTAAACACCACATCTCGACTGTATATAACCTTCCTTGTTTATAGGTTCCAAAGCTTATAAGCTTTTAAACCATCCTTATACCCAATAAATATGCATCTTTCATATTCACTATCCAAATTGATTCTTTTCTCCTTTGGAACATGTACATATGCATCATACCCAAATATGCTCGGATGTGAAAGAGAGGGTTTCTTACTAGTCCATACCTCATGTGGAGACTTATCCTCTAACATTGGTGAAGGTGATCTATTAACTAGGTAACATGCAATCTCCACCTCCTCTGCCCACAATTCCTATCCTAACCTGATGTCACTGAGTATGCTTCTTGCGTTTTCCATTAATGTCCTCTTCAGTCTTCTTGCAACTCCATTTTGCTGAGGTGTGTATGGAGTAGTCTTCTGTCATGCTATACCACACTTCTTACATAACTCTTCAAATTCCTTCTTGTAGAAATCTCCACCATTATCTGTCCTGAACACCTTATCTTCTTCTCTGTCTAGTTTTTCACCAGAGCCTTAAATTCTTTAAACCTATCAAAGACTTTAGATTTCTTCCTGAGGAAATATAGCCATGTATTCCTTGAGAAATCATCTATAAATGATACATAGTACACAGACTTACCCAATGATGGAATCGACATAGGTCCAAACACATCACTGTGCATAGCTCTAATATCCCTTTTGCCCTCTTAGCACTAGAGGGGAAACTCACCTGATTCTGATTCCCATATACATATTATACACAAAAATCAAAATCCAGAGAGAAATTAGACATACCTTCTACCATACCATTACCATGAAGTATTCAAAGGCCCTTCTCTCTAATATGTCCAAGCCTTTAATGCCATAGCATGGTCTTTTCTCCAGATACCACTAGATATTTTGCTCAACTTTTAGGAACCATAGAACTGTTGCACCCATCAATAACAATACTACCCAAAAGCTTGTACATAGTTCCAATCCAAACTCCCCGCATCAATACTAGTGCTCCCTGAACCATTTTGCAGGTATCTTTCTCGAACACTGTTTTTACACCTGCATCATCCATCTTGCTTACAGAAATCAAATTTTTGGGTAATGCAGGAATATGCAGAATGCCCATAAGTGTTCTAATCCTTCCACCTTGATACTTCAGCTTGAATGTTCTGCGTCCGATAATTTTAGCCTTCCTGTCATCCCCTAAGAAGACATCACCACCATCATATTTCTCATACTCGTAGAAGCTCTCCCTATGGGGAATGAAGTGAAAGGATGCACTTGAGTCAATCAACCATGCCGCATGATCTACATGTATACTTGAAGAAGAAGCCAAGTACACATCCTCACCTTCATCTGAGGTGGTTTTATCCTCTGCAGAAGGAACATCATTATATATCTTTCCTTTCTCAAGAGCATTAGAACTACAGTCCCTTTTGAAGTGCCCTTCCTTTATGCATTTCTAGCACACCTTTACATGTTTTCCATGAGATTTAGATCTCACACTTGAGGAATTATTTTTGTTTTTTTTTGTTTTTTGTTTTTTGTTTTTTTTTTTGGGACCATCCTTGTACAGACAAGACATCTCCATTCTAACTTTCCATATCTTTCTGTCTCATCTCTTATGACAACAAGGATGGGACTATTTCATCAAACTTCAAGGTATTTGTATTGCTACCTATTGCAACAACCAGACGATCCCACAAATCTAGTAGAGAACACAACAAACTAATGCACTTAACTTCATATGAGATTTTAATATCAATAGATAACAACTGACTTACCACAATATTAAAGACGTTCAGATGCTCTGTCACTGAGCCTCCATCCTTCATCCTCAGGTTATACAACTTTTTCCATAGGAACAGTTTATTCGCTAGAGACTTAGAATGGTACAAAGTCTCTAACTTTTCCCATAAAACCTTCATCATAGCTTCCCCTGATACATTCAAAAATATTGAATCTGAGATGCACAACAATATTGCGCTCTTTACTTTTCAATCCAACTTCGCCTAGTCTTCATCTAACGTTGTCATTGGTTTATTACCCGGATTTACTGCGATCCACTGATCTTTATCCACCAGCAGATCCTCCATCTTGAGTTTCCACAACTCAAAACTATGACCATTAAATTTCTCGATCTCTATCTTTCCACTGCTCGTCATCTTCTTTCACTGCAAGAATTGATCCCACAAATCTCCCACTAAACAGGGTCTACCACAAGGCCAAAAAAGTTAAAAAAGAAAAACAAACAAACAAACAAACAAACAAACCCTTAGTAGAAAAGGTGTCCCCTTGAAGCCGAAACAAGTGTGATACCAAATGTAGGTTTTAACCCTGTACATAAATTACTTGCAAATGAATTCTTAAAAAACAAAAAATATAAAATGGCGAGAAATACAAAACAAATACATAAAGATTTTCCCATGGATCCCAAAATTGGGACTACCAGATTGATTTTTAATTATTTTCCTTTCAATGTTACAACACATATATACATGCTGAAGCATTCATAAACTCCAATCCATTAACCCAAGATTAGAACATAACAGTAGTTCCCTTGACCAGATCTACAAGATACCATGGGCAAAAAACCATCATGCCCAAAACCATGTGCAAAACCTGTTCACAAAACCATAGGTAGGTCTGCCCACCTAATATAGGGCCAAAAAAAAAAATTCGTGGAAAGAATATAACACACAACCAACACTGTGGAAAGGTGACCAAGAGACGGGCTACTAATGCACTTGACAATCACAACAAAAATTCTAGTGAAAGAAACTAGTCATTAGGGAAAAAAATCATTATTGCATCTAAGTAAACGAAGTTTGAGTGTCATGAGCTATGCAATACTTCATATAAGGATCCCCTTCCAAAATCAAGGTCTTGAACTCGTAATGGTGTTTTCTCCCTAGGTAGGAGTGGCTAAAGGGAAACCCTATTAGGTGTTTCTAGCCCCTAAGGGGAAGTAACATTTTCTCAATCCACCTCTATATATATATAGGTGGTAGTGAATAACAATGATGGTAA
>APFE031457916.1:277590-341184 GCA_000404065.3 Pinus taeda | reverse complement strand
ATAGATCACACTTGGATCCATCATCTTGAATTACAACCATGCATTTTCCTTTTTTCGAGCTGAGCACCACAAATATTTACTTCTTGCTATACTAGGAAACAACTGCAATCACAACACTGAAAATTCAATCTGATGTACTTTTTTGTTCTGATGGACTCCTTCCCCAATCTACATCTGTGAAGCCATACAACTTTACTCCCTCTATCCATCTATACCATAGTCCAAACTGGGTAGTGCCTCTCAAGTACCGTAGAAAATGCTTAGCTACCTTCCAAAATAATTTGGTTGGCTTAGCCATAGCTTGGGTCAGCTGGTTGACTACATAAGACATATCTAGTCATGAGTTCACAAGATACATTAGTGAACCCCCTAGATGTCAATAAATTGTAGTATCCACTTCTTCACCTGAAGTGGCATCCTCATTCATCCAATTGGTGACTAGAGGTGTCTCCATGGGTTTGCAACTCTCCATGTAGATCTCTGTATTATCTCGTTTTCATACGTTGCCATACTTCCAAACTGAGGAAGTAGTGCATGGGACCCATGCCTTTCATTTCAAACTCCCTTGCAAGGACATCCTTGCAATATGTAGTCAGTTTTTCATCACCAATTAAAATTAAATCATCATCATATAAGACAATACTAAGTAATTTACCTTCTCTAAGATATGATAGAGTTTTGCATTTTCTTCAATTTTGGTGAAGCCCAAACCAGTGAGATAACTGTCACTCCTGGTGTACCAAGCACGAGGTGCTTGTTTGAGACTGTACAATGCTCGTGTTAGTCTACACACATGAGACTCCCGATCAAATGTCTCAAATCTTTTTGGTTTCTTGATGTACACCTCCTCCTTAATAACCCCATTGAGAAATGTTGTTTTCACATCCATTTGGTGGATCTTCAACCCCATCTTCCCAACGATAGCAAGAATTGATCTAATGGATGAGTACCTTGCTATTAGAACAGAGGTATCCTCATAGTTAATTCCCTCAACTTGAGAGTAGTCCTTGTCCAAAAATTTAGCCTCATATTTCTATATGCTTCCATCTGTTGCGTGCTTCACCTTGAAGATCCATCTCAAATCCACAATTTATTTATCTGCTGGTATTGGGACCATTTCCCAAACACTTTTCTTTACAATGGATTTGTATTCCTCCACCATTGCATCAACTCATATAGGCTACTCTACTTCTTCCTCAAAAGAGGATGTCTCAATCTTGACAAGCTCAGTCATTAGAGCCATGTAGCTAGTGTATCAATTAGGTGACCTTCTCTACCTATGTTGATTTGAAGGAGCACCCACATTCTCCCTCATGTCCTACATAAATCTCTCAACTTCCCTAGTCCTTTTTCTACCTTCTCTAGATGGTTCTGCTTGAGTGGTTGTCTCCACTCTCTCCTCTTCAATTCGGGGCTACTCCACAACTTCTTGAGGTTCTTCTTTTGGAGCTAAAATTTCATCTTCTAGTGGGATCTGAATCTCCCCCACAAGAGAGCACCACATTGCTTTCTCCTCATCATACTTTACATCCCTTTACACAACTTTCATTCTGAGGGATGGCAAGTGCACATGATAGTTGTGGAGATTTTCTGTGTGACCCACAAATACCTCAACTCTGCTATCAAATCAATCTTCTTCCTTGATTCTTTTGAGACATGGAAGTATATAGAGGTTCCAAAAATCCTGAAGTGCAACACATCTAGCTTCGTCCCCAAGGAAGCCTCCTTTGATGTAATCATATAAAGAATCACCCTCGCTACTCCCATAATGCTATGATTCTTTCTCTCAACCACCCCATTCTATTGTGGGCTATGGGGTGATGTCAACTCTCATCAAATGCCTTCTTTTGCACATAATTTTTTAAATTTATTCGACATGTACTCACCTCCATTATCTCTTCTACGAGCCTTCACCTTCTTCTCGGTTTCTTTCAAAACCAGTGCCTTGAATTCTAAAAACTTGGAGAATCTCTCATATTTTTTCCACATGAAGAAGATACAACACTTTCGTAGGAAATTGTCAATAAAAATGACAAAATATTTGTGCCTAGAAGTGGAGGCTGTCGAGCAAGGTCCACGTATATTAGAGTGGATCCTTTCCAAGATTGCATGTGCTTTGTTGTCCTGATCATGGAATGTGGATTTTTTGTACTTCCCTAAGGTACATCCTTTGCATACATCCTATTGCTCAAGTGCTTCTTTGGGGAGGCCAATGGTTATTTGCTGCATAATATTCAAGGTACCATGATGCAAATTTACAAGTCTTCTATGCCAAAGTTCACCATCCACACCTTCTCTGCCTTTGTGCATAATGCAACATAGTATTCCACATCTATCTTATACAGGTTCTTCACAAAAACCCCAATATGCTTCACCTGTCCTGTGGCTATGTGTCTCAGAAATGTCGTTCCTTTGTTTAATATCACATCATAAGCATGGAGTGGTGTAACTACTGTAACTCTTACTAACTGTAACGACATGGGGTAGTGTAACTACTACTAAAAATGATGCTATGAACTTTTATAGGTACTATGTTGACCCAACATTTATCTTAACCTCTACGACTTAATAGGGATTTGGAATTTTATGCTGGTCTCCATATTTTTGGGATCTCTCATGAGTTTACTTCCACCATGGGGGCTTCATCTTGTCAAATATCTTATAACATTCATTCATAAAGGGAATTTTTTAAATTGAGAAAAAGAAAGTCAATATATTGTAGGTAATGGGGATTGAGATGTGAGGTATATGGATTTTATAAGTATTAGGAGATATAAATGAGGTATTTGGTAAAATTAGGGGATATGTAGTAGAACACTGACTTTTTTTATTGGAAAGATGTACTTGGGTTGTGGGTTGGGTTCAACAAAAGGATTTTTGGAGGTATTTATTTATATCTAGAAAATTAGAGGTATTATTTAATATCCTATTAATATACATGCTATGTCATATCTTGAATGAGTAAGAACTATGTGCCTACCACTCATCACACATCCAAAATACAATAATGAACTTTGAGAAAAACCACATCTATTGAAGTTATATCAACTAGTGCTTCCTTATAATATCCAACATTGGCATGAGATATGAGATGTGTTCCTCCTAAGTAGATATAGAAACTAATATATCATCCAAATATACTATAATAAATGAATCAAATTATGGGTGTAATACATCATTTATTAGTGTCATAACTGTAGCTAATTTGTTACATAAAAAAAATGGTAGAACCAACTATTTGTACAAACCTTTCCTTTTCTTGAAGGTTTTCTCATAGTTGTATTCTCATTTGACATGTTCTTGGTGGTATCATGATTTGAAATCTAATGTTGTGAAGTACTTCACATGATACAACTAGTCCAATATATCATTGATCTTAGGTAGAGGTTATTGATTCTAGAGTGTAACCATTTTGGAAAAATCCCTGTAGTTAATACACATCCTCTAAGTCCTATCCTTCTTGGGAATGATAATGATATGAAACCCACATGATGTGGTTCTTTTTTGAACCACTCACTTTATCTACTCCTCGAACATATGTTCTATACAAACCAATATATGTTAATGGGGAGCTAGGCAATAAATCTATCTTGTGTGTCACTTCCCTCTTAGGTGGCATCCCCTTAGGCTCTTGGAGCACCCATTTATATGCCTTTAGTGCATCACTCCATGGATGCCTTTTCCTTTATTAATTCATTTCCTTATCTATTCTCTCTAAATAAAACCAAAAATTATTTCTTACTAAAACTAATAAACTTCTTGGCTTGGTTAACACTTACTACTGAGATATTCGATTTACCATTGTATTCATTAAGTATATAATAATTGTCATCCTTTATCAGGTCATATTGGTTGGATATTTGAATGAAGGTTGCATCCCTCATATACATGTAAGGAATTCTAAAAACTACACCATTCACATCAAGGGGTGCTACATTTAACTCAATTTCATCAATAAACTTTGCACTAATAGAAGATTTGATCTTACACGGTTTCTTGACCTGAATTTATTTAACCTTGTTCACCCACACCAACAAGCATGGGCTTTGATATTTTTGAACCTTTGACCTAAGCTTTTTGATTATGTTAGTTGCTACGAGATTGGCTTGTGAACTAGAATGACATGGGGAATCTATCTTGGTTTTCTTGACCTAAAGATTGATATGGAATGGTTTTTTCATCTCCTTATATTTCTTACAATGAAGGCTACTCATATTGAATTCCTTCCACATTCAAGTGCAGGGAACCCTCTCAACCACATTTGACCTGCTTTCTAACTAATTGCTTGAATTTGTGGTTGCAAGGCTCCTTTTCTTTTCACCTTTCTTAGCATTCTTAAGGTTTATCTCTAGATGTAGTTTCCAACATTTTTCTTCAATCTGACCATTAATATTGTAATGGTTACAATGTTTACTTGCAAGATCTACAGTGACTATTGTCTTCTTGTCTTTCCCTTTCCATTTATTCTCTCTTCGTGGAACTTTTTGGGTGCTCTTTCTATTTGGAACCACTTTGATACCCTTTTTATGAATTACATTTTCTAAGTATGATGCATGTCCACATGTCTAATAAATTTTACTATATTTGAAGAGAAACATTTTCTTTCATAAATGATTATGTAGAACCCCCAACTACTTAAGGAGTACATCTAGGTTCTTGGGAGAGTTACCAAACAAGATATCCATTTTTTTTATAATTCAGTGGTGTACTCTTACACACTATACTGTTTCTTTGCTTGAAGTAATGCTATTGGGTCCATTAGTCGTGTACATATCCAATAGGGTAGATTTAGGATTTCATAAGGGTTTTGAAATCCTCCCACTTAGTTTTTAGATCACCCTCCACCCTAAGTGTCTCCATGTGACATTCCCACTAGGTTAATGCATGGTCCTCTAATATTAATATGGAAAAACAAATCTTTTTCTCCTCTTTTATGTAGTGGAAATTGAAATGGACCTACAACTATTGTAGCCAATGGTTCGAATTTAATGCATCAATCTCACTTTGATATGGCCTTCTATCCACTTTCACTTTCATTTGAAAAAATCATTGCGAATAGATAATGGTACTGGGACTTGGTTGCTCTTTCTTAGTCTCTTTTCTCAACTCTTTCTAGGTCTCTATGATCTATAGATTTATGCTCTAGTCCGATCTTTGAGTTAGAGCCTCCAACCTCATTGAATTGCTCAAGCTTGCTTGTGAATCATGATGAGGAAGGCCATATTATCAGAGATATCAATGAATTTCTCTTCCAGCCCCACAAATATCTCTTATGTTGGATCTCAAGTGTTGTTGTGAAAAGAATCATCTATCATGGCTAGGGTTTCCCACTTTTTTCTTAAGCCAAATTCTAGATCCTAAAATTTCCCATAGTCACTTAAAAGAAAATTGCTCTAATATTGATATGATCTATAAATAGTTGTGGATGTTCAATTGGAAAAATTCAACACGGGAGATCTTATAATATTTTAATATATTAGATTTCGGATATTTAATCTCCTTAGATTCTAGATTAATTATTTGCTAACTCTGTTGAATTTATGAAATAAATGAAACAAAAAATGGAAAGAATAAAGACAAAAAATGCCATCTGAATAATTGAATAGAATGCTCACTCTGGGAAAGCTAATATGGGAGAAGAAATAACTGAAAGGTGAGGCCTATCCTCTTCTTTGTTTCCTTTAGTTATAAAATCACATATATAAAGGATTGGGAACTCCTATGGAGGTACATTTTGACACTATGGCCTAAACAACTACTACATGATCCTCCCCCTCATACTCTAATATGATCTAAGAATACTACTCTTAGGTGTTCTATGTAACTATGGAACAATGAAAATGCAAAAGAATGAAACCCATTCTCCTTCTACTGGTTCAATATTTAACATTAGTCAATAGCCATCGATGGGTAGGCTGTTGACTTCCTCAACCCTTAATGGTGATAAGGTTTTCCACCTTCTACAATATTCTCCACAAGTGGCTAGCCCTAAATGTGTGAATAATAGGGGTTGATGTAACATCTACTTGTACCACAATGGTTAACAAGGTAGGTCAACTCTCAGTCGACTTAAGCTTTGTATATAAGCTTTGACTAAGGAAATTGTCATGCGATTAGAAATGTTTTGTTGTATAGATCAATCTTGGGGCTATGGGCACATGTTTTGGATCTTGCAACCTCAAAGAACATTGTTTGATGCTTGAAAATGGCCCCAGAAGGTTATAGACCCCAATTTTCCAAGTTGATTCCTCTAGGTTTTTCAACCTATAAAATATTTAGATAGATGGAAAATATATGATGATCTAGTCTGGGTCAATATGGAAATTATCACAAAATGGATGATATTAAAGTTTTAAAGGGACTTTTTTTTCTCTACGATGATAAGTTAAATGTGATGAAACTTTGGTCTCTAGATTCATATATGCAATTAAGACCAAGGGACATAAGAACGTCTTTTTATTTTTCCTAAAAAATAGAAATATTTTACATTCAAGGAGAATAAAAAATACATTCCACATAGTGCATGTCACAGAAAATTCAAAGTCGTACTAAATTTAGTACATATCATTGAACCACCTATAATTCTACCCGCCATTCATTAGGAAGATAATCTTGAAGGGACACATTGCAAGGACTTACATTAAATTTCAATAAAACGCTATTGAGTAATTCAATAAAAGTCTATAAAAAAAAGGAACCAAAATAAACATCAAAGCTCACTCACTCACATAAAAAAGGATAAATAACCAAACTTTGTGTTGCAATCATCACATCTTTATTTATGACCTATACTAAATCATTGGGACCCATGTTCAACGAAAAATAGACTTTGTAGAGGCTAAACTGTTCATAATTTTATTTGCAACCATTTAACCTAAACATGCTCCAGAGATTGCAAAGATAAATAACCAAACTTTGTAGTGCAACAATCGCATCTTTATTTATGACCTATAATAAATCATTGGGATCCATGTTCAACTTTATATGAGTTCTTCTTAGCTTACATGAAAAGAATACCACTCCCATCCTTATTTCGTCAAAAACCCTATTTCCCAAGCTAGCAACTAAACTTGAAAATATAAACTAATTTCAATTAAAATCTCATATTACCCTTAATAAGGAAGAAATAATAACCTAAACTTAAAATTAGTTAAATAAAGATATTAAATAATCAAATAATCTAAAAAAATAAACTTAAAATCCGTACAAAATTTTATCTTTTATATAATGATATAATTACTAATATCAATATCAATATCTTTTCTTTCCAAATAAATATATAGATAAAAAAAGTCCGAAAAACCAAGTAAAAGCCCAATTTTCAAAACGTGCATCTGAAATTTTCTGTCGTCGAAATGCTCATTCTCCCGCTCCTTTATTAATTAACATTAATTTTAAAATTAAATATATTGTGTTTTCTTAATTTACATTATTTCTGAATTAAAGATATCTAGTCGTGGAAGAGATGTAAGAGCGTGCCACCTAGTAATCTCTCACTGCCAGTTGGCAAAAGCACCAACGTGCGGAATCCGCTGTAGATGGTTGTGCTAGAGGCATCACGGGACTCTATTAGCAGATAAACTATCTTAATATAGATTCTTCGGTCGGCCCAAATGTTCCTGCCGTCTATATATATAGCCACACTGACCTTTCAATGGCAGTGCTACAATTAGCTGAGGGGCATTCAATTGGCTTTATAATTGTCAATTGAAGGATAACACCTTCCTTCTCTTATTTTTACAGGGCTTTCTCGCGGAGTTCATTGTTTCTCTAACCTTCAGGGAACAAAGGGCTTAAGTTTTGGACAACTCTAATGCAACAGAGGGCTTAAGTTTTGGACAACTCTGATGCTCGTTTTACATTTATTTTGCTTTAAGGTCAGATTTTAAATCGCCGCGGAATACGTGTTCTATGATTGTCATTTAGATGCCATACTTTTTGTCAGTTGGGCTTACTCCTGATGTCGCTTGTTTTGTGTTAATTCAAAAAGGGCGAATGTTGTGATGGACACTAAAGGTGGGAGGAAGAAGTTTAATAGTAATTATTCTCAATACGAAACTCCCCTGGGATACAAGACTGAAGACGTTCGACCTTGCGGTGGCATCCACAAGTTCCGCACTGCTGCTTACTCCAACGTCGGTTTTCTTTCTCTATTAGGAATTGATCGACGCAATTTTGGTTTATTTTAGGAAACCATGAATCCATTTAGCTGCAATTGTAGATAGTATGCATATTCATTATCAAATACTGTTACTGAATATTTTATTGTAAAGAATCTCACATCTGGTATTGGTTTTCGTTTCTGTGCAGTGCGCGTCCGAGAGCCATCCTAATATTCTCAGAGTAACAACTGTGCACGTAGGATTTAGAATTAGATCGCTAGGAGGAGGTCTGTAAGGCTGTCAGATTAGATTCTTATCCCTCAACGCGCTACCTTGTTTTGTATTCCATCTCTGCTGCAATTCAAAATGGATATGGCTTGTGAAGAAGTGGTTACCGGCCCGATGACTGCAATTGGTTTCGAAGGATTTGAAAAACGATTAGAGACTGAGTTTTTTGCATCTTCATTTTTTACTGAATCAGAGGGCAGGGACCTAAGGGCACTCACTAGAACCCAATTGGATGAAATGCTCAACGCATCCGAATGCAAAATAGTTTCTGATGAAATGCTCAACGCAGCCAAATGCAAAATAGTTTCTGAGCTCTCTAATGAATATTTCGATTCATATCTCTTGTTAGAGTCGAGTCTCTTTCTCTACCCATTCAAGATTATTCTCAAAACCATTCTCAATTCATATCTCTTGTTAGAGTCGAGTCTCTTTGTCTACGCATTCAAGATCATTCTCAAAATCATTCTCAAAACCTGCCGGATGACCAAGCTGCTGCTTTGTTGGGGATTTTTCTGGTAAAATCCCAAAAACACAACATAAACAAACTGCACACACAGAGACAATGCTCTGTTTTGCTACAGGATCTTTAACACAACGAAAGCTTTTAAAATTATTTCTGAGAACAGAGTATTACACACCCATAAAATGTTTGTAGTCATTAAAATAAAATTTATGATACAAAATTCATCTCTTTCACTCAGAGGGATTTACCAAGAACTTCAAAAGAAATTATTCTGTCTCCTTTTGAGATTTTACACTGCTATGTGTAAAAATCGTTTTTACATTACTGCTGTAAAAACAGACTTCAACTACAAAAATTACATTCAGAGTTGCTGCATGCTCTTCTCTTTACTTCGCACTGCTGTGCGTATTTCTCACTTCTATTACATTCTCAGTACAACCCCATATTACAACCACTTCACACTGTTGTGTGTATTCTTCTTGCATTCGTTGCGGCGAGTTTTTCCTTTGCACACACAAAACTATACATACTCACTGTTGTGACTCTCTTTACAATTACATTTCATTTACACTGCTGTGTATATTTTCATACGGGCTGCTGCGTTCTTCCCACCTCTCTTTTCTTAACAAGAAACATTACATATATATATATGACAACAAGAAACTTACATCCATTTTCACTTGCCATACTCCCGTAAAATAAAAAATGGTAAAATTAAAAACTTCACCAAAACTTACCAACCCATAGTAAATTGCATTTACTGTATTACTGACAAAACTGGCGTTACTGTATTACTGACAAAACTGGCGGTAAAGAAACTTTTACTTCACGTCAAATTCATTTTGTAGCAACCCTGTACTTCAACCGTTGACTTCAATTGGATCGCATCGCAGAAACACAATCTGTTGGAGGAAAAAAATTGAACACAATTATATTGGTGCGATTTGCGATTTGCAATTCGATCGCAACGCACCATCGCTATTGCAGAAATTAAGCGAACAAAACAGAGGATCCAAGCATGCATGCGATTTGCGATCTCATCGCATAGCAAGGCAAAATAATTCTGCAGTTGAAATTACTATCTCAACACTCCCCTTTAATTTCAACTGCTAGGCATTCAATCATACCCAAACACTTCCTCAAAAATTCAAAGCTTTTCTGATCCAATGGCTTGGTCAGAATGTCCGCGACCTGTTCCTGAGTGCTGCAATGTTGTAAAACAATTTCTCCGTTGTTCACCAATTCTCTGATGTAATGGAACCTTGTATCAATGTGTTTCATTCGTTTGTGAAACACAAAATTCTTGGACAAGGCAATAGCTGAGCTATTGTCACAAAAAAATCACTGTTGCTTTTGCCTGCTCTTGGCCTAAGCTTCTCAACATCCTTCTCATCCAAACTCCTTGACATGCTGTTGTTGAAAAAGAGTCTTCCTCTTAACAGAGGGATTCACCAACACTGCTTCAGATGCAGTTCCACATACAACGAACGAGTCTTCCTCACACAGAGGGATTCGCCAGATATTATGCTAAAGAGCATCGTCCTCTAAACCAGAGGGATTCACCAGTCTATGCTGAAAAGCATCTTCCTCTTGACAGAGGGATTCACCAAAAGACTGTGCTGAAAAGCACCTTCCTCTTTAACAAAGGGATTCACCAAGACATTGTGCTAAAAAGAACCTGTAAAAAGGGATTCCAAACTTTCATTTGTTGCCGCAAGTCTTTCTTCCTGTCACACTGTTGTGCTCCCCTGGGTTTTATTCGCTGTTGCGAACCATTTCAATTTTCATCTCTTGCATTTTGTTCTTCCTTCGCACTAATGTGCGGATCTCCTTGCTTTGCATTACAATGCATATAATTCATTCAACAACCATTACAAACACATACCTTCATGGCTTCTGCTTCCACAAGCTCAATGCTACTTCACCTCTCCACTACTGTGCATAAAATAAACACTGTCAACAAAAAAAAAATTCATGCATGGCTTCGCATTCCATTTTCTTTTATTCAAGGGAATTTTATTTTTTTTATTTTTTATTTTTTTATGCAGTTACATTGGTCACAATACATAAAGAAACATATGAATTTTTTTTTGAGCCATACTCTCGTGACCAAATACAAAACATTAAAATTAAATCTTCACCAACAATTTACGAATGCCATTGAACTTCATTTAATTTTTTTCTGAAACGCTGGTCAACCAAACTTTTACTCCACGTAACATTTGTTTGTTGTCCCTGCACGGCAGTTGGAATTAATATTCCAACACTCCCCTTTAAGAAGGTCTTCATCAAATAATGACTGTTAATATAGTTCAACAATAATGATCAAGAATTACAGGCTCCCCTTAACTGTATGCATTGTCTTCTTTCAGCAAAGTTTTCTCAAAAGAAACTTAGATCGACTGGAGAGCTAAAGGGACTTTCAGACTGTATTTCCTTCCTTCTCCATATTTGTGTAACTTTCTTCTTTTGCATGGGTCTAGCTTATGTAAGATCCCATGTTAAGTTACAATCACGTGCCATATGCCCAATGTTATGACACTTGAAACATTCTACATTGTTCATGAATAAGATTTCATGATTTCTTCTTGTAAAATTGTTTCTTGGAGGTTGTCAGAGACCATAACATCTCTCTCTATGAAATGCTCTACAATCTTTTGCCATATGACCAAAGTTTGAACAAGAATAACAATAACCAAAAAATGAACTTTGGTACCTGGTAGATGGTGGTTTCCTTTATGTACTTATGAAGCTTTTCTGCCTTGAGATTCTTTGATGATAACCATTCCCTCTTGCCTCTTTGACATCATCAACATTTTTTCTTGGAGCTGGTTTTCTACTTGGAGTAGGATTTCTTCTATTGTAGCCTTGATTTTTCTCCTTGCCTTTGCTGGAACTAGGAGCATCACCATTTCTTTCTTGCTTCTTCACATCTCCTTTGCTTAAATCATTTTCATTCTTGTTTGAGGGTTCACCTACGTACCCAAGTCCTGATTTATCAGATGGAGATCTGTGATAGCTGAGCATGTCATCCAAGGCTTGAGAGCTCTTCATGATTTTGTTCATCCCTTCAACCTTTTTCCTGAGGAGGACAATCTCTTCTTCCAATCTTTCACACTCATTATTTTTCTTTGCAAGTTGTTCCTCAATTTCTTCCTTGCTACGAGTAGCTTCAGCTGCTACTATTTTAACGGAGATGATATCTGACTTCATTTTGAAGTTTTCTTCATTCTTTGCTTGACTTCTCTTCATTTTCTTCTTAGCTTCTTGTGCCTGTTTCCTAGTTTCTTATAGCTCAGACTTAAGGGAGGAGACCTCTACCTTGTACTGTCCAATCTCCTCTACAAGTTTGTTCACTCTCTTGTGCCTTTGTTCAAGCTGACTTGACAAAATTTCTTCCTTCTTCTTTGCTTTATTCAATTGATTTGTCATGAATATGACTTCTTCATGATGCTTCCTTTTGCTCTCATCAAGTTCCTTTTTAAGCTTGGCAAGCTCTTCATCCCTTTCTTGCACTTGAAGCTTGATGGGATCAACCTTCTCATTTTCAGCTTCTATGATGGGTTCAGAATTTCCTTCTTGACTGATGGTCATGGTCAGTTCTCCCTTTGAGTGAAGGACATGAAGTTTGTCCCATATATCCTTTGCTGATGAATATTTTCCTAGATTCTTCTTTACAAAATCAGGCAGCCCATCAAAGATTGTCTTTGCTGCTTTTGCATTATACTCTTTGGATTCTCCATCCATCTTACTATCATCAATCATTGATTCCCAAATTTCAATCCCTTCAGATTGTAAGAAAGTCTTCATTTTTATTTCCCATATATCAAAGTTCCCATTGAACCTTGGAGCCTCAAATAGAATGCTTACAAATTGATTGTTTTCTATTTTAGTAGTAGAGGGAGACACATTTTTAGGAGGATTGGAGACTTTCTTCTTTGACCTTGCCATTCTTAACTGTGCTTCAAAATATTTGACTGTGTTTTTAAAACAAATGACTGTCTTCAATAGTAACACAGAAAAAAACTTTGAGGAATACCTTGGATTTTTGAATGAGTCTTCAGTCTGCTGGAGAAGTTGGTGCAGCAAAAAACTTTCCTTCAGCTTCTTTGACACCTTCAAAGAGCCTGGACTAGCTTTGATACCACTGTTGGGGATTTTTCTGGTAAAATCCCAAAAACACAACATAAACAAATTGCACACACAGAGACAATGCTCTGTTTTGCCACAGGATCTTTAACACAACGGAAGCTTTTAAAATTATTTCTGAGAACAGAGTATTACACACCCATAAAAATGTTTGTATTCATTAAAATAAAATTTCTGATACAAAATTCATCCTCTTTCACTCGGAGGGATTTACCAAGAACTTCAAAAGAAATTACTATGTCTCCTTTTGAGATTTTACACTGCTGTGTGTAAAAATCTCTTTTACATTATTGCTGTAAAAACAGACTTCAACTACAAAAATTACATTCAGAGTTGCTGCATGCTCTTCTCTTTACTTCGCACTGTTGTGCGTATTTCTCACTTCTATTAAATTCTCAGCACAACCCCATATTACAGTCACTTCACACTGCTGTGTGTATTCTTCTTGCATTCGCTGCGGCGAGTTTTTCCTTTGCACACACAAAACTATACATACGCACTGTTGTGCCTCTCTTTACAATTACATTCCATTTACACTGCTGTGTATATTTTCATACGCGCTGCGGCGTTCTTCCCACCTCTCTCTTCTTAACAAGAAACATTACATATATATATGACAACAAAAAACTTACATCCATTTTCACTTGCCATACTCCCGTAAAATAAAAAATGGTAAAATTAAAAACTTCACCAAAACTTACCAACCCACAGTAAATTGCATTTATTGTATTACTGACAAAACTGGCAGTAAAGAAACTTTTACTTCACGTCAAATTCATTTTGCAGCAGGCCTATACTTCAATCGTTGACTTCAATTGGATCGCATCGCAGAAACATAATCTGTTGGAGGAAAAAAATGGAACAAAATTATATTGGTGCGATTTGCGATCGGATCGCATCGCACCATCGCAATCGCAGAAATTAAGTGAACAAAACAGAGGATCCAAGCATGCATGCGATTTGCGATCTGCGATCTCATCGCATTGCAAGGAAAAATAATTCTACAGTTGAAATTATTATCTCAACATGCTTTCCATCCCTCCGATATTAAGCAATGCAACCAGCCTGTCTCTCTGTGTAAAAAAAGTTTTTTTTTTTACTTTCTGGTCCATGAAACCCGAAACTGGAAACCCATGTTCACGTAAACCCATGGTCAGTGGGTTAGTGGGTCCGCTAGGGTGGACACACAACCCGTAGGGTCGCACCCAGCAATGCAACCAGCCTGTCTCAGCCCGTCTCTCTCTGTAATTTTTTATTTGTTTTACTTTATGGTCACGGAAATCCATGGAAACCCATGGTCAGTGTACAGACAACTCGTAGGGTTACGTAGGGTTCTAGGGTGGAAGATCTTTCGGAATTGACCCTGTGAGCTGTCGATTGGTGAAGCATTGACTTGACCAGTGCTTTCGGAATTGACCTTGTGACCTCCTCCCGATTGATGAAGTATTGACTTGACCAGTTGAGCCTTAGGACTAGACTCTCTGTAAAAAAATGTTAAATACACTTGTGGAACATTCATCCATCCTGAGCACAACCATTTCCTCACTGGAGCTTTTCTGAGGAAGTGTCATATCTGGATAAGTACTTTGGAGCTCTTGGATCTAATGGAATGGCTTATGTTATGGGAAATTCCAGAACGTTTTACAACTGGCATATCTACTCCGCTTCTTCTAATAATTTTGCATCGGAGGGTGAGTCTTCTCCAGTATTTACATTGGAGATGTGCATAACTCAACTTGATCGCAACTGTGCTTCCCTGTTTTACAAACATCTTTCTAATTCTGCAGCAGAAATGACACTTAATTCCGGTATATCGAAAATTCTCCCTCGGGCGAATGTCTGTGATTTTGAATTTGATCCTTGCGGCTACTCCATGAATTCTATTGAAGGACCTGCTTTATCTAAAATTCATGCAACTCCGGAAGATGGTTTCAGTTATGCAAGTTTTGAAGCCATGGGTTATGATCCTAAGGATTGTGATCTGCAAGCATTGGTGGAGAGGGTGTTAAGTTGTTTCAAGCCTATCATATTCTCTATTGCAGTTCATGTCAATGCTGGTGCTTGTCAATCTTCATGACCAAACCAATTTGTCCGCAGGGGTATACTTGTGAAATGATAGCTCAACAGGAGCTTAAAAAGAAGGGTAGTGTTATATATTGCACTTACAGAATTTGCAATGTTGAGTCTAAATTGGCTTCTGTTGCTAGGGAAGATGAACATGAAGGAAATGATTATTTGCAAGTGAAAAAAAGGCAAAGAAGCATATTGAGTGTGATGCCCTGAAAGATTGATACACACATCAAGCTTCTTTCGTAGTGGGTTTTAAATGTTCTACCATTTGCTTCACGAGCTCATCAGTTTTGTTGAGTCATCACTTTGCAGTGCAATATATTGTTCTCTGCGTTGGGGAGGGTTGTAGCGTCGTACGTTCTCATTTCAACAAAAGGCTTGGGTACCAATTTGTTCAACGAAGGAATGAATTACAGTCAAGCAAACATGCATAATCTTGTCTATGATCAATTTTTTATAACTAGTCATTCGAATGTGATCTACGTCTTGCTTTTCTGTATGTTGTATATTTTTTACATAATTTAGTTTTATGTACAGACCGTACAGTTCCGTGTCTTTATATCATCGGATTTAATGTGAAATTAGGAGGTTAGTAATTTTGAAAAATTGGTATGAGTCACACTAATAAATATTGCATCATATAAATATAAACAATTCGGTTAGGGTGGGTTGGAATTATCACTTTGGATGATTGTCTATTCTTGTGTCTGCATTTCGTTGTTTCTTTGAGTGCTGATTGATATGCCTACTTTTTGTATAAACAATTCTGTTAGGGTGGGTTGGAATTATCACCTTTGATGATTGTCCAATGTTGTGTCTGCATTTCGTTGTTTCTTTGAGTGATGATTGATATGCCTACATTTTGTAATTTCTGCAGATGTATGCTGTTCACTGCTCATCGCTATGCTTGAATATTGTATCTTCAGCCTGTTGTAATTAATAGTGATGAGAATAGCATTAACTGAAATATATAACGAGTTTCAAGCTGTTTACTAATGTGCAAATAATCCATTGAATCTTAAACGAAATTTGGAAAGGCATTGTCGTCCCCAACAACATTCTTTTCTAAAACAATAACGTGTATAATCGTTATCTGCATAGCTTCATTATGCATTTGTCTCGACACCTCTTAGAAACCGCCCAAATAGAAAAGAGAGCAACAACAACCGTTAACTCCCACATGTGATGAAATTTATCCATTGAAAACCAAACTTATGTATACCCAAGTTATTTGGGTATAATTTCCATGACACTCACTTTTGTTTCAAAAGTCTACACTTCAATATAGCCTCTATGCCATGTTCAAGTGTCACTTTCAAGATGCATGATGCACTTAAAATTTTCAAGATGTTCTTAGGATGGTGCAAGGGCTAGGTATTATTTTGAAGTTAATTATATGTAGACTATTTTGTAGTTCACAAGTTATTATATTATTTAATAATTTATATCAATTTAGTGCATACAACAAATATATTTTCTATAATAATGAATATCATTAATTGATTGAACAATCTTTTACACATAACTTTATGCATGGAAATTATTTGAGGAAATGTCCTAACAATATGTGTTATTATGGATAGTTATTAATGTGTGGGAACTGTTTGATATAATGTTTTAGAAAAAATGTGATGCCCCACAATCCTAATGAAGCAATTGGGGGGCTGGTGTGTTACAAATTTGTATCAGAGTTGATTATTAAGATCGTAAAGAAGAAAACAATTTGATAATGTTATAAAGAAGAAAGCATTGGGTATGTTACAAAGTGCTATCAAAGCATTGTTCAACACTAGACCTAGATGGGATCAAGGATAGATGAGACGGGAGCTCTGATTATATATTGCAAAGTGGTACAAAGACATGGTTCAACATTGGATGTGGATGAGCTTCATTAATAGTTGTGTGTTATTTCAGTAAATAATAATTTCCAACAGTGGAAAGAAAGACAAGGATGTCCATTAGAAAGGTACAAATTAGTATTGAAATGGTCTCCTTCGAGAAAAGGGGGAGAGAACAGTTTGAAGGAAGACATTTGGAGTTACAAAGAAGATAATGAAAGATTCATTAGAGAATAAGAAGAGTAGACAAATCTAAACATTATATTGCTAAAAAACATGTCATACATGCTAAGGTTGTCGTAACATGGACCAACTTCTGGAGATATAGAGGGGTATCATAATTATAAGATCAAGGAATTCAATGAAATAAAAATACAACAATTAATTAGGGAAAATATGCTAATCAATTCATTGCACTGTTGGAATATGTGTCATTTCTCTAAGATGAAGAGTTGAAAATATAATATTTTCTCCATGGATCCCTTAGGCCATTTGGAGACAAGTTAAAGTACGAGGAGCCTAAGACACTTGATGACATCATTCAAAAGGATAAACATTACTATAAATAGTTAAAATGGAGGTAAAACCCTATAAGCCTTGGAAAGAGTAAAGGCCATTGAAATGTTGGGATTGTGGAGGAGAACACCTACTCCATGAATGCCCTCACCTATAAAAAAATAAGCACAAATCATTTAAACTCGAGAGACAAGGGCTAGAAACCAATAATATAGACTTTGAAATGTTAGGGCTACAAAACGGAAAACCTTCTTTGTTATTTCCCTTATAAATAACACGAGGGAACATAAATATTCAATGTCCAGGAGAATACCTCAATGAACAAAGTATACATAAGTGTGTTAGAGGTTGGTACAACAATGGAAAATTAGGAGGAAGAATCCCTAACAGTGGGAGTAGAGCTTGCAAGGAGTTGGTTGAATTTATTAAGTTTTTGATACAACTATGGTGACCAAATGATCCTACAAACATAATGGTTGTGTAGGTCTTATTGATACCTCTCCAACACTCAAAAATGGACCCCATATAGTTTGGTTGTAGATAATAAGGGAGGCTTGAGTGCTTGTTACACAATATTTTGTCACACCTCCTGTTCACTTCTTGTTTCACATCCTGAAGTGCTAAAATGTTGACAATTGTGAAGTATATCCATCATGATACATAGACAAAGACATCCTTGAAAAACCAAAGGAAAACTACCCTCAGTGAATTTTGAAGAAGGTTACCTAAACCCTAATTTTTAGGGCCAATGCAATTTGCTCCACTACATGCCTGTCTTAATGGTAGGTTGCACTACTTTACCCTACTGTCAGCACTAGTTTTGATATGAAAACCTATGTTGTACCTCTTCTGGCAGGTTTTCCCAAAATGGGGGAGAAGATTCACATGCTAGAAACTTTGAGAATAATGAGATGGATATTTCTCGTCGTAGATATGATCGAGCTCTCCCATTTGGAGCTTTTAGGGCTATTTAATTGTATGATAAATCCTTGTCATTTAATTTGTCAACCCAAGGGTTTTGAAAACTTAGAAGCAAACCAAGATATATGGGGCCTCAGATGAAACTGTTGTAGAAAGTTTGTTTAGAATGGAAATGTATATTACAACTACAACTAAAGGAAACTGCAAAAGAAATCACATGAAATAAAATTGAATTAAATTCTAGCGATGGAAGTTAAATTCTAAAAGTGGAATTTACGAATGCCATGGCCTTTCTAAACTATTAAGAAAAAACTAATCTACGAACAACTATAAGAAGAAAAGATATGATAATCTAGAAAGTAGTAATAACAACTAGCGATTTAGTAGTAAATAACAACTAGTGATTTAGTTGCTATTTACTAGTAAGAAAGTAGTTTAATGAAAATCAACTCAAATATAGGGAATTAAATCATACTTGTGGAAAGTAGATCATACTTGCAGAAAGGAAATAACAAAAATCAAATTATGTTACAATTGTATGCAGATTTCAGTTGATGGGGATCCTTCTAGTCGTCAATGAGCACACATGAACAACTATCACACCTTAAGAATCAAACAAAATTCATAAATCATAATTTTGGAGAAAATGATAATATTCATGCTAAATGAGCAATCATAAATGAGATGCTAATGAATAACTGATAATTGTTGGCTTCCTTTGAAGGATGCACCTCTTATTTATACACGAGTTAGGATCATCTGCTCAATAAATACAGATCCCTTAAATATCTAATAGATCCATACTTGTCTCAACTTATCTCTAAATATTAGATACACATCCTATGACTCATAAAGACCTCCATGATCTTTCTTTTTGGAATATGGTCCACCTCTTGAGTTGAAATTCGAATTTGTGCTTGAGAGGACAAGTAAGACCCTTGTAGAACCTCCAAATAAGCCTACACATGTCACAAAACTCATAACACATATATAGGTATATGAAACTATGTCAATTTCCTAGTTTTCAATCATTAATTCACTATAATGCATAAAATAAATAACTTTGGAAACTAAGGATTCTAACCCATATGTTTGTGAAGATGATTACTTTATGTAGGGTTTTAGGGCTAGATAATCATGCGATGAAGGTTAAATGGACATGAAATGATGGAAATATGGATGAAAATGGAGGAAAATTTTGAGACTTAACATAACCCCCAACTGAAGTTGTTGCATGTCCTCATGCAACTATTGCATTGATTAATTTATCCAGAAGTTGATCCTTTTCTAATGCTTTGCTTCTTTATGAGCTTTGGCTTGTCTGGAGTCTCTTCAAACTTTGCGTCATCATATTCTCTTTTTCAAAGTGGAATACATTTGATTGCGACATATAGTTTTGATGGTTGGTTCTTGTGTAAAAATACTTTTATTTTTTTGTTGCATCAAAGTACATGAAAACATTGAGAATTTTCTTTTCAAGTCCTATAGTAACTATCAATGAATTGATAATTTGCAAAACATATAATCTTTTGGAATCATACTACAACAATAGTTGATTGGGAAGAATATGTGAGTTGGAATGAAATGAAAATGTGTGATGGTGTATGAAATGTAAATGTGAATTGATGTCCCTTCGCGCCAACTAAAGGTGTTTTCAGTTTATGATAATATGAGAAAGGGAGTATAAATGGAGTGATGAATTTTCCAAAATTACAATTTTAGCTGTTAAGGAATTGTATGACTAAAAATTAGAAAAAAGCATACATTCACTTACCTTCAATGTGGATGAGTTGTGTATACTGAAGAGTGTGGCTATTGATGTTCAATCATGGAGTATGTAAACAAAGGAATTTGATCTGCTTCTTTATTCTTTTTGTGATGATGACAGGATTGGGATCTTTATTCCTACTCTTACAACTTGATTCCTGTTGCAAACTGACGAAATGATGTAGTCTTCAATCGTTACAAAACCTGATGGTACAATTTCATTCATGCAAACAAATTTGTTGATGTCGAGCATGAAGAGAATTCATTGGATTACCGACCATTAATGAATGTCGTTAACTAATGCACGGAAAACTCACAATTGATGTCAATGAGTGCCAAGGTACCTAAGTACATCTTGCAAAGTGTGAATAGAAGATATGATGTTGAGCCACTTGCAATATCCAACGATAAAGTGTCATTGATGTATTCCCATGATTGTCAGTGAGAGAATTTGTCATTGAGGCATACAAGCTTGAAGGTACTAATAAGGAGTCTAGCCTTGAACCTAGACAATGTGCTGATGTCAATAGGCCAAGACTTGTTAGAAGGGAGGCCTTAATGAATCCCCCATTATCTAATGCGAGCATAAAACAATAATTTTGAAGTACTATGGTTTGATTTTTATTTTTTATTTTTTTTTGATGTGGATCAAGGTTTATTCGACAAAACTAAAAGGAAAATGAAATGAATCATCTTTGTAGGGAGATGGAATGGTTTTATTGTTGGGTTACAGGTTAGTGAAAGTGAGGCAGGAAAGTATAATGACTGTGAAGGAAAATGAGATGAAGATTTTATTGACTGAATAAGTAGGAATGCAATGGTAAGGCTAGTATCTGAAATATTTTGAAATGGTGTGATGGATATGATTTTTCATTCTTTATCCAAAATCATGTGATCATTCTTGGATATTTCATCGTTGATGTTGCTCTGATCATGTTCTGAAGAAATTTGGTCGTTGAGAGACACTGTTTGCTTGTGGTCATTTGTTTATCTTCCTCGAACTTGCAAAAAAACTAGTACATTTTCTACCAGGAAATGTAAGATTATCAAAAGAAAGAGGTAATCAATCTATATATTTATAAAATTTACATAAAAAAACTAAGAATTGGTACTGATAAAACAAATTCAGGAAAGAAAATCAAATGAATTTTTGCTTATTTCGAAACTAGTGCCTTACGTACCTGCCATGTTTTGTCAGCAATTTCTTCATTCTTTTACTATTTTAAATTATGATGAAATATTTATCATAGTGTATATCTCGTTGACATATTTCCAACGACATTTGAATCGTCGAAAACCGATTTCGTATGAGAAGGTTATGCATATTTGAAATTTTTGTGAAATATTGAAAATAGTCATGTGTGAGTGTGACATGGTAACATGATGCTGAAGTGAAAGATGAAGTGGGCAGATGATATGGAATGTGGATTATGAATTTAGAATGTGTTATCAAAATATAGATCATTGAATTAAACAAAGCGTCGCAGACTTTTTTTTCAGTTGCAGAATTATTTTTCAGCTACAGAACTGTGCATTTCCTGCATCTAAAAATTTTGTGTGGATAGTTAGGTATACACAACTATGCAGATAATCAGTCTGATATTCGAATTGATAAGTACATTTTTAGAGAAACGAGCAAATCCCTACTTGGTTTATTGATTAAAAAATGTAGTGGAAAAATTTTATTTAAAAAAAAAAGATTTTACCGCATTAAAACAATGGAGAAATTTTTAGAAATACCTGTTGATGTTGATGTCGTAGTTTTGTTTGCTGCTACGTCTGCAAGAATCGAAGATATATTATGTTTAGAAAGAATTATTTGTACAATTATGAGAGGTCTCTTTTTGTTAAAATAAATTGACAAACAAATTGCAAACTCTCTAAGTGTTGACTCTCAAAATCAAAATAAAGCCTGACAAATCTAAATGAAAACACATATTTCTTCTTCAGATGAATTGGATGGCAAGAACCTCGAAAAAAATGAGCAAAGAATCATGAGTAAAAAATGGGCAATCATTCTCTGCCCTAGAATGTTTGTTGTGGATCCTTGTCATCAATAATAGAATGACAAGGAAAATCATATGGCATGTCAACGAAATTCAAACCTCTTGCACTGAGTATTTTAAGGAACTCTTGAAAGACAAGTGCATTACCCTCCGAGGTGAGGTATGCCCCATCACTCAAATATTTTTGTTGCTAACCCACAGTTTCCTGCATTCTTGACTATAAGTGTGATTAGCATTACCAACATCGAGTCCGATGAAACACCATCAAGGTGCATAAATGAAATTGATTCTTAGTGGAACATGGATTTCATGAACTGTCTCTTGACAAATTGAAGATAAATCAGATTTAGGTGAGCCATCCTTCCTCTTCAATGGTTTAGCTTCCAATTCATCCAAAATTGGAAATATAATTAGACAAAACTAATACACATCTTATGCATTATAAAGATAAGGAAATTCAAAGGCTTGTAAAGCTATTCATTGGTTCATTTAAATCTTTTCAAAGTTTCCCTAGGCAAGCGCTTATAAAGGGTTTTTTGTCTCAGAACCAACATAATTGACATAAATTTCTAAATAATAATGCTAAGTGAAAGCATTTTGTGAACTCTGTTTCAAGGTGACTCACTGACTCTCTTAAGGATTTTGATTGATGAGGTCTTTTCTCACCCTCAATAAAGCTTCCTTCTAGTTTTGGTCTTATTGTTTCTTCTGTTCTTAGTAACATGATGAGGTTGGTTTAATCAAAGAGCATTCATAGATTTTGAAATCGATTTAAGCCCCAACCATTTGGCATAGCTCCCACCATCTTGTGTCAAAAAGATAGGTTGTTATGATTCCTACTAGCCCACACAGTGAAAAGTGTAACCATGTTGTATGGGCTTAATCAGAGTAAAGAAGCCAACATGTATACCTAGAAAATGCAATAACTATTAAAAATTACAGTGATAAATTCTAAATTTTACCTTTCAAGTCTAGATGCTTCATGATGAGGAGTGGTATTTCTAAAGTGATATATACCCAGGATAACAAATGCTAACAAATTGTGAAATAGTACCATACTGAGTCCTAAGGAAAACCTTTAGCCCCATCCTGAATTACATCTGAAATATGGCTCATTTATGGTTTTCCTTCATCCTCAGCATAAAATTTGAACAAGAATGCTAGAAGCACAAATTCCCATAGCATGTGTTGCTTCAGGAACAACGAAGAGATTATCATGGTTGTCAACCACAAATTTAAGAACGACAAGAGATGTGATGCCGCATACTACCACTAGAAATTCCTTCACATTTGGGGGTTGCCTTGTTACCCATGATGATACCACATCCACTAGATTCCTCCTGGATTTTTTCATTGTTGCCATTGTTTTTTATAGCAGGCGAAAGGAAAATAGTGCCCAATTTAGAAATTGAACTGTCTTTATCAGTGGTTCCAATTATATTTCCTTGCAATCGGAGAACGACCTCAAGAGTATGTGAAACACGATCGTTAGCCGAATCTGTTTCAGAATCTCCATGCAATTAATTTGCTAACATTGGTAGTGGAAATGCCATTATTGGAGGCGTAGAGATGGGTGTCGAGTATTCCATTGCGATACATATCAACATATATTTAGAAAAAATGAGTGTCTTTTGGGATGCTGCCACAACTTAAAATCGGAAATTGCATCAAAAATCAAGAGACAAAGATATGGATACATGAGCTCTATCATGTGGATCAACCTTTAGAAACGTGTCAAAAAATATTAATGCCACCACAAAATTTGATTTTGTTTTGGAAATATCACATTTACGTAAACGATATTTTGCACATATACTAGAGTCAAGTATGCGCATAAAGTCATGTCTTATGGCAAGGTCAAGCCAAGTATAGTGAAAGAAAGCCCTCAATCCAGTTTAGAAGCCGTAAAGCAATGGGAACATGTCATACCAGTGAGTATCTCGGATTTCAAGGAATTGCACCATACTCACACGACTTCACTTCCATTACTAAGATAGATAGACCCAAATACACAAATGTTTTCCAAATTACCAGTGATACAAACTGCGATTTTAACCAATTTGTCTAAGCACAAAATTCAATGGAATTTAGATTAATTGTGTTTTTTACAGGTTTTTCAATTTTTATTTATTTATTTATTTTTATTTTTATTTTATTTTTTATTTTAAGTCATAATAAAATTAAATTCTATATTAGTTATTTGCTTTATTATACACTCACGTAAAAATTGTTTTTTCTTATCTCCCAAATCACACAAAGTGCAGGTAGAGAGTGTGCTTGAGAATTTAATCGTTTCTTTTAAAATTTGGATTCAAAATATAAAATGAGAAGAATTGATCTCACACTTGAAATTATTGCTCTTTAATCTTCACTTGTGCTCCTTGTTCACATTCATTTGTTTTATTACAATTTTTGTGCCAAGGTTTAGTAAATGGGTGGTCGTTACTGCACCACAAAATCACAAATGTATTCTAAAAATCACAAAAACTTACTTTTATTTGTTATCATATTCTATTGAAAAATAAATGAAACACTCTCTTAAGTACAAGAGAATTTCCAATGCTTCCATTTGTGCAACAAGTTCATAAGTAAACTCATATCCAAGCTTGAAAAATAAACCCTAGTTAATTCTTGGACAGGATCATGAAGATTTGATATTAAAAATTGCAGGATAATTACTAGATGTGATCAAATTTAGATGTGATCTTTAGGTTTTTGATCATCTTCAACTGCCATAGCGCAAAGCCCTTTAGATATCGTCTATTGCAATTATATTATTATTAATATATTATTATTATTAATTATTATTATTAATTTCTCGTCTATGAATGGGGTTTTTGATTTGTTTTCTTTTCTATGTTTCTATATGCAAATAGGTTGAAAAATGAAAATCCCTAAATGAAATTAACCCTAAATAAACATGTCCCTAAATGAAAATTCTTAATAAACAATCCTCCTAACTTAGTTACATATAAGTTTGTTTCCCCCACAATGACACCAAAATGTAGGGCGATTTAATTGTATGCTAAATCCCTTTCATTTAATTTGTCAACCTGGCGGTTTGGTAAACATAGAAACAAACCAAAATATATGGGATGATTTGAATTGGATCCTCAAACAATTCCATGATTGTTAAGAATGAATGACAGACTTCAAGAAATATTATAGCTATTAGAAATAACCTCTAAATAATGATAATTTGCAGCCAGCACGGAGCAACGAGGACCTTCGGTCGAAGCGCGCTGACCATTGGCCCATGGAGACTGTGCATGGTGCCAAAATGGCAGTTGGGAAGCTCAAACCTAGAAAGAGAGGCTATTTCTAATACGTGATTAGCGCGTATCATTGGGAAAAACCCCTCAACAAGGAAAAGCCCCAGGCGCTCGGTCACAAGGGAAACCAAAAAACCGTGCGAAAGTGCTAAAACCGACAGGCAGGTCTCACACTAAAAAACTGTCGGAATATCGGACGCATTTCAAGTAGTAAGTGGGTTTGGCTGAAGACCCAACATTTCCATACACCGAGTGACTTATGTCCGACAGGGAGAGAGAAAAACCACTTACATCGTGGACTAATAATCGAGCAACTCAACTGTGCAATATAAGTAAAAACCGTAGGATCTAGGGGCTCCAGATCAAATGGCGGAGGTTCAATGTGATGGATGACCAGACCCGAGGGAGAAATAAACTACGGTGCATAAAGATTTGAAGTCTAATTTGACCAATGAGTCGACAGAAGGATCCGTTTCGTAGACATCTGGGAAATAATAGAAAAAAACGACTGTTCAGGAAGAACTGACACTTAGTTCGCAAGAATACAGGTGACAACCTCTTTGCGAAGTGTTATACAACAGAGATGATGTAGGGCAGAGAAGTCCCAGTGGATAGAGGCAGGCAATCCAAAGACTTGAGAAGCCAAAACGAACAGTCGGGGAATGAACTAGTTTTAAAGCCACGAGCTGACAGAGACAGGACAAAGAGACAGTGAGGCACAGAAGAAGTGAAAAAACTGAAGGCTAAGGGACACAGAAAGATAGGTAAAATTGTGGAGAATAGAGAAGCTGAGTTTACCATCAGAGTAAGGGCAACATCAAGCAGACAGAGACCAATTGAGGTCGAAATTTAGTAAGGGGAATCTGTGAACTCCAAGGACCTGGGATTTCCAAGTTCCATCCTACTGATCATCCTCTGTCAAGTGAGACCCAGATTGAGCTCCTTATTGTAAGACTCTGCTTTGAAAGCATAATAAAAAGGCCACCACTGAAAGTTGGACCAGGAGACATAGCCCAAGAGGACTGGGTGAACTCCTTATTAAATTTTGTTGTGTTTCTGTTTTGGTTATTGTGATCTCTTACTATTTCAAGTGTTTATTTATTTTGCAATTTTATCGATCATTTTCCTAAATAACATAGACACACACACCAACCCATGAATCTGTAATACCTTCATTAATTTCCTGAGGTCACCTAGGGGTGATTTCAGATCAAGTGGTATCAGAGCTATAGGTTGTTAAGGTTAAACAAGCTTGTGCTAGATTTTAGCTGTTGAATGTTAACTAGATCAAAGCTCAAATTAGGAGAAGGAGAGTTGGTCGAAACTAATCCTGAAATTGGAAGAGTCTATCCTTAGAAGACAATGTCGGAGGAAGGTTCTGTGGGGCCCGACCCTCAATTTATAGATAGTTTCCTAGCCATAAGGTCCATGGTAGAGGAAATGTATAAGGACTTTAGAAAACATAAAGATGAAGACTCATCAGGCTCCAAAAAAGATAAAAGAGGAGAAGAGTCTCTCCTCCATGACCACTCAAAAGGCAATGGGAAAGAAGAAAACTTTCTCACACCTCCTAATAGACCTGAACATAAAAAGAATACATATTTGATTAAACTAGATGTTAAATTTGATTTACCAATACATGATGGAGAGTTGAATGCAAAAAAGCTGGACAATTGGATTAGAAAAATTGATGTTTATTACAGAGTGTAGAGTATTGATTCAGACAAGAGCAAGATTCAGCTGGCCAGCCTATGCCTTGGAGGCACTGCCTTGGTTTAGTGGGAAGGCAGGACCTAAGCTGACATGAAAAGACATGGTAAGACTCTTTCTGTCTAGAGTGAATTTGTTTCTACAATCAAAAATAATTTTTATCCACTGGCCTACATGCATCAAGCCATGATGAGCTGGCAAACTCTTCAACAATTGAAAGGGAAAAGTGTAGAAGGTTACACCCAAGAAATTAGGAAGAGAGATTTGATTCTAGGAATCTCATTAGACTCACCTGAGACTCTGTCGAAGTACATCGGTGGTCTACATAGCTACATGAGGCACACTATCCTCATGTTTAGTCCGACTAGTATAGATGAGGTATTTATTCAAGCTATGCATCTAGAAGCTAGAGGAAAGAATGGGAACCCAGAAGTTGGGGGATCATCCCAACCCACTGTAAGCAAGAATAAGGAGAAAAGAAAATAGAAATGGAAAGCAAGGAAGGCAAACACTGTACAAAAAAAAACTCTTCATGCACTCACTATATGAAGGATGGGCATGATGATGAGCACTCTTGGATTTTGAATCCGGATCTAAGACCTAAGAAATTTGAGGGCAAGAAGAATAACGCTACTGCAGCTATTCAGAAATATTTGGGGCCGGACTCAGGTGATGAAACAACCATTACAACCATAGGTATAAAAGGTTGTCTAATTTAGAGAATGCATAAATCAAGAAGCAGGTGTAGGAGTTTCTCGAGAAGGGGTTCATCAGACCTAGCACATCACGATGTGGATCTCCAATCATTTTGGTGAGAAAGAAAGATGGCTCGTGGAGAATGTGCATTGATTACCGAGCACAGAATAAGATAACAATAAAAAATCATTATCCCCTTCCTCACATAGATGATCTATTAGATCAATTGAAAGAAGTTGTTTATTTTTCCAAGTTAGACTTGCGTAGTGGATATCATCAGGTTAGAGTTGCAGAACAAGATGCATGGAAGACTACTTTCAAAACAAAGTAGGGATTGTATGAGTGGCTGATTATACATTTTGGCTTAACTAATGCTCCTGCTACTTTCATTAGAATAATGTGTTATGCTTCTTAACCTGCAAATGATACCCAAATACAGAATATGTGAAGAAAAGAGACCGATAACATAGAATATGCGAAGAAAAGATATCTAGAACATAGAATAGTGAAGACTTTATTATTCAGAGAGTAATGTTCACTTGCCTCTTCGAGGGAGGAAACCTCCAATAGAGCAGAGCTTGATTACAAAAATAAGACACGATGCTTCTCGCAGGGAGTTACTATCCTTTATATATGACTCCTACAAGTAATACCATGGGTCAATACCGCTTATTACTAATACCGTTGGCCCATTTGCAACTAACTGTGGTTCCTTTATTAATTGCGGATTAACCACTTACAATTATTTAATATGGGCTTTATTGACTCTTAACTATGACGTGGTCCCATTACATAGATAAGGGGGTTAGGGTGGGACCCTAACATAATGAATGATGTACTCAGAACTTTTCTTGATGATTTTGTTATTGTATATCTGGATGACATTATGATCTTTAGCAAAACATGGGAAGAACATTTAAAGCATGTTAAGAAGACACTAGATGTTTTGAAAAGAGAAAAAATTTATGTTAAACTCTCAAAATGTGAATTTGGCAAAACATCCTTGAATTATTTGAGACATATAGTAGGGGGTGGTGAATTGAAGATAGATCCTTCTAAGGTGGAAGTCATTGTAAACAGGCCTAAACCCAAATCTGCTATAGAAGTTAGGAGCTTCTTAGGAGAAGCACAATATTGGAGAAAGTTCATTTCTAACTTTTCCTTAATTGCAGCTCCCCTACATGCTTTAACAGGATTGAACAAGGTGTTTCAGTGGGGAGGAAAACAACAGAAAGCTTTCGACACCTTGAAAGAAAATATTAGTACAGCACCAGTACTAGCACTGCCAGATCTTGAAAGACCATTTGAGATCCAAACGGATGCTAGTGACTATGCCATGGGAGCAGTGTTGATACAACATGGTAAACCCATATGTTATCATTCTAAGACATTTAATTTTGTAGTAGTTAACTATCACACATACGATAAAGAATTGTATGCATTAGTACAGAGTGTGAAAAAGTGGAAACATTACTTAATGGGAAAAGAAACAATTATGCATACTGATCATCAACCACTTCAATATCTACACTCCCAAACTAAGTTGCAACAATCAAGACACTATAGATGGGTGGGTTTCCTACAACAGTTTCATTTAGTCATCAGATATAAAAAGGGCATACATAATAAAGTTGCAGATATGTTATGTAGACCCATTATAAATGCATCTACTATAATTAAGCATAATTCTGTGTTACATGAGAGCTACATTGAAGAATATGCTCAAGATATAGACTTTAAAGATGTATATGCAACTTTGAGTCAAGGCAAACAAGTAGAAGAATTGGATTATCATATTAAGGACTGACTCTTATATCATTGTGGGAGGCTATGCATTCCACAATCTGAAAGAGTAAAGATAATTCGAGAAGCACACACTTCTCTAATATCAGGTCACTTTGGGGTAAGTAAAATAGTTACACAACTGCAAAGATTTTGTTATTGGCCAAAAATGAACGAGACAATTTCAAGATATGTAAGAGGGCGTACTATGTGTGCTAAAAGCAAGCCCAGCAATAGAAAACTAGGCTTGTACACTCCATTACCAGTTCCTTCTCATCCTTGGGAAAGTGTTTCCATGGACTTTGTTAGAGGACTGCCTAAATCTAGGAAAGGTCATGATTATCTATATGTTGTTGTGGATAGGTTCAACAAAATGTCTATTTTTATACCTTGTAATAAATAGATTACAGCTAAAAAAATTGCAAAGTTGTTCTTTCAACATGTATGTGTTCATTTTGGATTACCCAATTCCATTATATTTGATCAAGACACCCTATTTTTGGGAAATTTTTGGTCAAGTCTGTGGGAACTAATGGACACCAAATTGAAGAAAAGCACAACTTTCCATCCACAAACTGATGGCTAGACATAAGTAGTCAACAGGACAGTGATCTAGTTGCTTAGAGGATATTGCAGCAAGCATCCTAAGCTTTGGGATGAACATTTGTGTTATGTGCAACATGCTTACAATAAAGCCAAACATTATTCCACACAGAGATCTCCTTTTGAGACCTATTTTAGTTTCACGCCAAGGTCTCCCTTGGATTTTGTCTTTGGTAAGGACACAACAATTGAGGGACACAACGATGTGGACAAGGCAACTAGGTTCATGGAACAAATCCAAGAGATCCATCAGGCAGTACAGGAAAAGTTGGAAAAGAGCTAGGCTAAATACAATGCAAGGCATGACAAGCATCGGATGGAGCATAGTTTCTAATTTGGTGATCAAGTATGGCTATATATCAGTAAGGACAAGATGCAAGGTGAAGGTAAAAAGATGAAACCTATAAGGTATGGACCTTTTAGGATCCTTGAGAAAATTGGTGATAATGCTTTTTGCCTTGATTTGCCAGCTTATATGCACATGTACTCAGTCGTCAATGCAAAAAACTTGAGACTATTAGAACCTTCGTTAATTGAAGATACTGAAGAAGAGAGTTAATTGCCTTCTATTGATGACCTGCTACCTGAACATGTTAATGAATTGCAGGAAGACATAGTTCTAGGCAAGAAGGTGAGAACGACGGGCAGTGGAGATGTTGAGTACCTCAGTTGGGCTTAGGGGTTCAAATCCAAGCAATGTAAAATGTATAGAGATTGGACAGGTGAGAAAGTTGTATCCTCACTTAGTCGATGCTTGAAAACCAACTTTTGGTGGTTCAAAAGCTTTTCAGTGGGAACGTTGTGATCTCAATTGGATCCTCAAACAATTCCATGGTTGTTAAGAATGAATGACAGACTTCAAGAAATCTTATAGCTATCAGAAATAACCTCTGAATGATGATAATTTGTAGCTAGCATGGATCAACAAGGACCTTCGGTCAAACTGGACTGACCATTGGCCCATGGAGACTGAACATGGCACAAAAATGGCAGTTGGAAAGCTCAAACCTAGAAACGAAGGTTGTTTCTGATACGCGATTAGCACTGCTAATCACCTGGCTAAAACCCCTCACGAAGGAAAATCCCCGAGCTCTCGGTCATAAGGGAAACCAAAAATTTGTGGGTAAGCACTAAAACCGACAGGCGGGTCCCACACTCAAAAACTTGTGGAATATTGAAGGCATTTCGGGCGGTAAGTGGGTTTGGATGAAGACCCAATGATTCCATACACTGAGTGACGCATGTCTGGTGAGGAGAGAGAAAAACCACTTACATTGCAGACTAACGATCAAGCAACTCAACCACGTGATATAAGCGAAAACCATAGGATTTGAGGGCTCCAGATTAAACGATGGAGGTTCAACCCAATGGATGACCGGACCCGAGGGAGAAATAAACTATGACGCATAAATATTTGAAGTTCAATTTGACCAATGAGTCGATAGAAGGATATGTTTCGCAGGCATCTGGGAAATAATGGAAAAAAACGACCATTCAAGAAGAACTGACACTCAGTTTGCAAGAAGATAGGTGGCCACCTCTCTGCAAAGCGTTATTCAGCAATGATGATGCAAGGCAGAGAAGTCCCAATGGATAGAGGTAGGCAATCCAGAGAGCCGAGAAGCCGAAACGAATAGTCGAGGAATGAATTGGCTTTAAAGCCATGAGCTGACAGAGACAATACAAAGAGACAGTGAGGCAGAGAAGTAGTGAAGAAGCCAAAGGTCGAGAGACACATAAAGAAACACAAAATTACAGAGAATAGAGAAGTAGAGCTAACCATTAGAGTAAGGGCAGCATAGAGCAAACATAGACCAATTAAGGTCGAAATTCAGTAAGGGGAGTCTGTGAACTCCAAGGACCTGGGATTTCCAGGTTCCATCCTACTAATCATCTTCTGTCAAGTGAGACTTAGTTTGAGCTCCCTATTGTAAGAATCTGCTTTGAAAACATAATAAAAAGGCCACCACTGAAAGCTAGACCAGGAGACATAGCCCAGGAGGATTGGGTGAATTCCTTATTAAATTTTGTTGTGTTTCTAATTCTTACTGTGATCTCTTACTGTTTCAAGTGTTTGTTTATTTTACAATCTTATCAATCCGTTTCCTAAAATAACATAGACACACACACTAGCACATGAATCTGTAATACCTTCATTAATTTCATGAGGTCACCTAGGGGTGATTTTAGATCATGGGACCTTAGATGAAATTGTTGTAGAAAGTTTGTTTAGAATGGAAATGCATATTGTAACTATAGCTAAAGAAAATTGCAAAAGAAATCACATGCAAGAAAACTAAATGAAAATTCTAGGGATGGAAGTTAAATTATAAAAGTGAAATTTACGAACGCCATGGCCTTTCAAAACTATTTAAAAAAAAACTAATCTATGAACAACTATAAGAATCAAACCTATGATAATATAGAAAGCATTAAATAACAACTAGCGATTTAGTTGTCAAGCAAGAAAACTAGAATAACTAGTAAGCAAGCAGTTTAATCACAATCCATTCAAATCTAGGAAATGAAATCATACTTGCGGAAAGTAAATCATACTTCCATAAAGGAAATAACAAAAATCAAATTAATGTTACAATTGTATGCATATTGTGGTTTATGGGGCTCCTTCCATTCCTCAATGAGCAAACATGAACAACTATCACACCTTAAGAAACAAACAAGACTCACAACTCATAATTTTGGAGAAAATGATATTATTCATGCTAGATGGACAATCATAAATCTGATGCTAATGAATTATTGATAAATGTTGGATTCCTTTGAAGGATGCACCTCTTATTTATACATGAGTTACGGTTATCTGCTCAATAAATGCAGATCCCTTAAATATCTAATAGATCCATAATTGTCTCAACTTATCCCTAAATATTAGATACAAATCTTATGACTCATAAATACCTCCATGATCTTTCTCCTTGGAATATGGTGCACCTCTTGAGTTGAAATTCGAATTTGTGCTTGGGAGGACAAGTAAGACCCTTCTAGAACCTCCAAATAATTCTACACATGTCACAAAACTCATAACACATATATAGGTATATGAAACTATGTTACTTTCCTAGTTTTTAATCATTAATTCACTTATAATGCATAAAATAAATAACTTTGGAAAATAAGGATCCTAACCCATATGTTTGTGAAGATTATTACTTCATGTAGGGTTTTAGGGCTAGATAATCATGAGATGAAGGTAAAATGGACACGAAATGATGGAAATATGGATGAAAATGGAAGGCAATTTTGAGACTCAACAGAGCTCTTGATATTATCATTATGGGCCTTTCCCTTGAGACGTGGACCTTCCTCCCTCTTTTCTGGATCCCTAACTTGCTCTCCCTTCCTATAAATCAACTCCCTTCCATCCTGAAATTGTTGGTCATTGATTTCCTGCATCCCTATACTAAGATTATGCCCAAATATTGCCCATTTTAATTTCGAGAAGGAGTGCTTGAAGAGTCTTTTCTTAGACTTGAACATCCACCAAAAGGAGGTCTCCAACACCAAGGCATAGGTTTTAAGTTTCCTTTTATAGCTTGTTAATACATTTGATGTTCACTTTCCATAATTGTGTAAATTTGTATGCTTTTAGCTTAATACTCCTTGATCTATTAAGTAGTTTATGTTTGATATATGCCATATATTCTCTTGTACCTTGTATTTCTCTTTGATATTTCTTGCATGTACTCAGATGTGAAGAACAAGTAAGGAGTGAGCTTGGAAGCGAAGGAATCAAATTCATCTCCAAAGAATTGAGCGATTAACATTAGAGTGAGGTAGGTCACTCTCTTTCTACATTTGTTAAACATAAGATAGGAAAGTGTATGTTAGTTTGTTTAGTTTGTTGCTAGATCCACTCATTGGGCTAGAGAAATGGCGACCCTGCTGGGGAAGTTATAACCTCTTCTATCATGATTGACCATTGAATTCTTAGTTAGTTTGTGCTTGTATAGGCCTACATAGTCACTAATTATTACCTTGGAGTATTGAGTCTAGAGTGGTTATTGAAATAATTTTTGTTTTTTTCTTTACTCCTCGTCCAATGCGTTTTTTACTCGAACAGTCGTGCTATCCTTTAAAATAGTCACGTTGAACCCCTGTTCAACATGAGTTTGGCCATTAAAACCGCATTGATATTAGAGATTGGAAAAAAGTAGGGTTTCTCTATCAAAATATAATGTGTCTTAGCCCCTAAGGTCCTTTTTCTTGTGCATTGTGATTGGATTTATTGGTGTTTTGTCTGATTATCTTATTGGATTAGCCAATTCTTGTATCTTGTGATTTCAAGCGTTTGAAGTGGAATTGGATTGATTCTAGGGTTTTTAGTTCATTTGATTGCCACTTGCCGCTTGTAAGTGTCATTGGTTTTGTAGTTATTTGATTGATTAGATCTGATCATCTGTTAGAATCATTCAAAACATTAATTTGCATTAGTTTTGGCTTGCCTTTTGCAAAGATTCTTTTCGATTTCATTAGGTCATCTTGCACTTGAAAAATCATCTTTGTTGATTATTGAACATAGATTACATTGTTGGATACAAGCTGAAAATAGTGCATGATTTATTCATTGACAAGAGAAAAGTGAAAATATTTTCATTTAGGTTCTTTGGAATTGGATTTGGTGTTGCTTTAGTTGATGCATTAGTTTCATTAGAGAATTTGAATCAAATATTTATTTTTATTTAGTTTCATTAGAGAATTCAAAAAGTAAAGAAAAACATGATTTACATAAGTGCATCTTAGTAAAGTAAACATCATTTTTCTTTCGATAAGTTGCATTTAGGATAGTGAAAGGTGGAAATTGATTTTACTTTTGGGTATTGTGTTTTGAAAGCGAAAGTGAAAGTTAATGGAAGGCATGTTGTTTGATGAATTTTATTTGATGTGTTATTGATTGAAATTCCTTCCCTTGATTAGTCTTGCTTTCGTTGAAACAAAAAGTTTTCCTTTTGAATCTCATGTAGACGCATCTTAGGGATTTAGGTGACATAGTTTTGAGCCACTAATTGAAACATAATTCAAGAAAAAACATTAAAATTTACTCAATTAACCTAAGGAGCATTTGGAACTCAACGAAAACATTTAGAGGTCTAGGCTATAGACATATTTTTGCATCTATAAACCTAATAGTTGTCATTATCTATGAGCATTATATCACGGGGGTGATATCCTGTTCCACATATGGAATTATATAGGATCGTTCTCTAGTACTCTTGGGTATATCAAAGGTGCTCCATGTATGGAAAGTAAATGGGAATGCTCTCATCGAACGGTTATGCATTAGACAATGCTAACATTGACTTGTGCTAGGTAACTGAGTCAGCTAGGGTCTATATTGCAATTTACAAATACTTGGTAGATCATCTTGCCTAGCTTACTACTTTTTTTTTTTATTAATTTCTAAAATCAATTAATTGACTACAGAAAAACATCCTTCCTGTGGAAATACTCCTTAGTAGATCTTACGTTGATATTGATGGTAACATTTCCTAATTTTACTAGTCAAGGAAACCCCTTTGATGGGAATCCTATTCCTTTTCCTTCTTTTGGAAATTCTAGTGCTCCATATAGGGAAACATTGTCCCTTCCTCGATTGACCATTGGTATGCCATTTTGGTTATTTTCGACCTCGATGATTCTAAGTGTCCAACCTACTTTTCAATCGAGTTCTCCTTTACCTGAAAAACATCAACCTCATGTTGTGCCTAAAGTTAACCCCTCACCTTCTTCACCCATTTCTTCACCCCGTTCTTCCTCTTCGCTTCGTGAAAGTCTGGATTCTAGTAACCATCAAACTAAGAAGAAGAAGAAGAAGCAAAATAAGCAAGGGGACAGCCAAAAAACCATTGCTACAGATGTAAACTATGTAGAAAAATATTCCAACCAGTCCTGGAAAGTAAACTTCTGATGTAAGAGCATCTGGACTTAGCCAGCAATGTGAAAGTTTGTTCACATGTTGTGGCTAAACAAGTTGGATTTCATTGACCTGATTGGTCAAAAATCAATTTTACCAAGAGGGTTTGATCTCTCAAGAAATGAGTTGTATTTCATTATTGTAATAACTTAGAGATTGTCTTATTTTAGGTTCAAAGATAAGTTGTTAGCATAGGTGTGAGATAGAGCTAGGAATTAGAATATTTGCTGCTAGATTTATTAAAAATAGGGATTGATTTGTTAGCCAAAGTTAGAGTGATATCCGATTATAAAAGGAAGGAAAAATGTAATGAAAAGAGAGAGAGGATTGAGGAGTGGACTTAGTGGAGTGAGAGCAAAATAGTGTGTGGATTGTATTTAGAGTCAGAGGTCTTTATTTGTGTAATCAGGCCCAAGGCCAAGAATTTGTGACTCTTTTATTATGAATAAATTGTTGTTGTGCACATGATTATATATATAGCCCATGGAGATCCTCAAGTGCTTTGTTTTCTTTGTATTCAGATCAGATTGATGCTTGCTCTGTTTTCCGCTTTACAATAGATAATATTGAATTAAAAGAATAATCATCGAGTTTATTATATCGTTTTGGTCACGGAAGAGGAAAACCCAAAATACACTAAGAATCAATGCAAAACACATTCAGATTTGGAATACAGACTTCAAATATTATGGATAGAGGATTTTAATGTTATCGGGTCGATGGACCTCAATCACATCGCTTTAGTGGAAAGGAACCGACCTGTTGAAATGCCTAATTTCGACATTGCGATACAACTGGATCCAAAATGTTATAGAGAAGGGGTGATAATATATCGGGTCCATAAAGGGCTATCACGTCACAACTTTGAAGTGGAAGAAGTTTAGATAGTGGACATTGTGATTTGCAATCAGACAATTAGATCGTGGCTGTTAGATCATGATATATCACAACCATTGGATCACGGAGTAGTTTCGCTACAAGAGTGATATTTCGAGCACATAAAAAGTGGTAAGTTGTTTGGAAAGGTCAGCACACAATCCCATTCAACCTTCAACACGTATCAATGCAGGTGGGGAAGAAAAATGCTTTATCGGGCAGTTAACACCCGATTTATTATGTCACCCAAAATCTCTGATGACCATCGGATCTCACAGATACAGATCAACGGTCACCGAGGATCGATGCGTTGACTTCCGATGTACGATAAGCACACTAATATCAAAAGGTAAAGTCCCATTGTTTTGGCTTGTTTTTTTATGTTTTCGGTATAAAAGGAAAACAGTTGGATTATCGTTTAAAGGGGATCCGCTGGGTGATTTTGGGGTTTTCTTGAGTCTTCTTTTCCGCTGTGTCATTTGTGGTATCAGAGCAGAAGAGAGGTTTGTTTGCAATGAAAATGCTGCCAAGGGGAGGAGCTGGCATTGGTCGAGGAAGACCTGAAACAAATGAAATTCTACTAGAAGAGGTCCAAAGTCTGTGTATGAGAATAGAGACAATTGAAACTACCTAGAGAAGAGCACTTGATGAAGGAGATGAAAGTTCTTGAAAAGAATCTCCTGAGGAGGAAGTAGACAAAGACAATGAAACTACCAAAGTCATCAAGATGTTGGCGAAAGTAGGAGGAAAACCTAAGGTAGAAATCCCTATGTATGAAGAGAGTCTGAACACAGAAGAGCTAATGGATTGGATGAGATCCTTAGACCAAGACTTTGACTATGAAGAGGTTGATGAGAAGAGGATGGTGAAGTTTGCAGTTACCAAATTAGGGGGTCATGCATTTATTTGGTGGGATGAGGTGTAGACATTAAGAATGACGAAAGGGAAGTCCAAGATCAAGTAATGGGAAAAAATGCTAAGTAAAGTGAAAGACAAATTTTTTCCTAAATATTATCAATTAAATATTTTTAAACAATTGCAAAGTTTAAGGCAAAAAGGAATGTTTGTTAAAGAATATACATAAGAGTTTTATAGATTAAGTATTAGAGCAGGGCATGTAGAGGATGATGAGGAAAAGGTAGCTAGATATATCAATGGCTTAAGGTATGATATACAAGATGATATTAGCTTGTTAAATTTGAAAAATATTGAAGATGCCTATCAAGCAAGTTTGAAGGTAGAAGAGAATATATTGAGGAAACAATGTCAAAGGAATAGAGGAAAAAGCTCAGTAAGAGGTAAAGGAACTACCAGACATAGGGGACAACAACGTCAACATGAAGTAGGAAGCTCAAGTAGCAGGCCACCACAGAGGAGAGAATTTAACAGAGGAAGATTTGTTCCTAGAGGAGGAGGGCGAGGAAGAGATATTTGGTGTTATACATGTGGAGAATGGGGACATATGTCATGGGATTGTCATCATAATAAACCAGGAAGTTGGAGGAATGTGAATGTGGCTGAGGCAAAGCTAGAACTACCTCGACTTATGGAAAAGGAAGAACCCCCTGAAGAAGGTGAATCACTGTTATTGAGAAGGACTTTGCTTAGGGCAGAGCTAGAGATTGGAGAACCAGCACACAGGAAGAATTTGTTTAGAACTACCTGTAAATCAAAAGGTAAGTGCCGCAAAGTAATAATTGATAGTGGAAGCACTGATAACATTATTTCTACGGAGATGGTGGACAAGCTCTGATTAGCAAATACCATGCACCCTACTCCTTACAAGGTATCATGGTTACAGAAGGGACATTGGATTATTATGACTGAACAATGCAAGGTGGAGATACAAATTGGTACATATAAATATGTGATATTATGTGATGTAATGCCCATGGATGTATGCCATGTATTGCTGGGAAGACCGTGGCAATTTGATTGAAAAGCTATTCATGATGGAAGGAGAAACACTTATACTTTGGAGAAAGATGGAGCTAAACACACATTCCTACCATTGAAGGACGATGTTGACAAAGGAACACCTAGAAGTAGTATTATGCTGATAAGTGGAAAGGAGCCGCCACAAGAAGTAGTGAAGAACGAGGAGTTGCATTTTGCTATTGTGGGAAGACCAAAGGTAATTTTGACTTCCACAAACTTGGATGATTTTCCTGAAGAAGTTAAAATTCTGTTAGATGATTTTGCTGATATTATTGTGGATGAGTTTCTGAATGCATTGCCACCGATAAGGAGTATTAGTCATCATATTGACCTAATACCAAGAGCAAGTTTGCCAAATAAAGCAACATACAGATTAACTCCCCAAGAGAACGCAAAAGTTGGAAGAAAAGTGTAAGAGATGATAGATAAGGGGCTAATTAGAGAAAGTCTTTGTCCATGTGTTGTACCAACAGTACTCAGTCCAAAGAAAGGAGAAGAATGGCATATGTGCACAGATTCCAGAGTGATCAACAAGATCACTATCAGGTACATATTTTCTTTGCCACACATGGATGATTTAATGAACTGTTTGAGTGGATCAAAATACTTTACTAAAATAGATTTGAAGAGTGCATATCATCAAATAAGAATCTGAGAAGGCGATGAGTGGAAGACTACATTTAAAAAAAATAGTGGGATGTATGAGTGGTTAGTGATGCCTTTTGGACTCACTAATGCACCTAACACACTCATGAGATTAATGAATGAAGTCTTGGAGGAGTATGCAGGCAAGTTTGTTATTGTTTATCTTGATGATATTCTAGTTTTTAGTAAAAGTAAATAAGATCATTTAGAGCATCTTAAGTTGGTTCTAAGAACTCTAGAGAAAGAGAAACTACTGATAAATCTAAAGAAATGTAGTTTCATGAAGGAAGAACTAGTTTACTTGGGATTTGTAGTTTCTAAAGAAGGCTCGAAGATGGATCTACAGAAAGTCCAAGCAATTTGGAACTACCCTACTGCCAGAAATATATTTGAGGTAAGAAGCTTCCATGGTCTTGCAAGTTTTTACAGAAAGTTTATCAAAGGATTTAGTCAGATTTGTGCACCCATTCTTGAAACAATCAAGGAGATCAATCAGCCATTCAATTGGACAGAAGTAGCAGACATAAATTTTAATTTGTTGAAGAAGAAAATCACAGAGGAGCCAATTTTAGCTTTGCTTGATTTTGAGAAAGTCTTTCAAGTAGAAACAGATACTAGTGGAGTTGTAGTTGGCTCAATTCTGAATCAAGAGAAAAGACCGATAACATACTTCAGTGAGAAATTGAATGATACAAAGAAGAAATATTCTTATTATGATAAAGAGTTGTATGCTATTGTACATGCCTTGTAAAAATGGAGACATTATTTGCTTCCAAAAGAATTCATATTGTATTCAGACAATCATGCCTTGCAGTTCATCAATAACTAGCCGACGCTGAATCAGAAACATGCCAAGTGGGTAGAATATCTGCAAAGCTTTACTTTTGTAAGAAAGCACAAGAGTGGTAAGTCAAATAAAGTAGCATATGCATTGAGTAGGGCAAGCTTTATTGTGCAATAATTCAATGTGGGTGTTGTAGGATTTGAGGAAATGATTGAAATGTACAACGATGATGCAAATTTAAAAGATATTTATACAATAGTTCAGAATCTAATGAGTCATAACAGAAGTCAGTGGTTGGACTATCTCATTCAACGAGGCCTATTGTTTAAAAGAAACAAGTTGTGTATTCCCACATGTTCCATGAGGGAAAACATAATAAAGGAGAAACATAGTGGAGGATTATCTGGTCACTTTGGACAAGATAAAACCTTTGCTTAGGTAAATGATTTTTATTATTGGCTGAAAATGTAGACTGCTGTTAAGAAATTTGTTGGGAAGTGCTGGATATGTTAGCATGGACAAGGAAGGAGTCCGAATGAAGGATTTTATTAGCCATTTCCAATACCAAACGATTGTGGGATGCAGTTAGCATGGATTTTGTTTTGGGACTACCAAAAACCTAGAGAGGGAATGATTCCATTTATGTTGTAGTAGATAGATTTTCCAAAATGACACATTTCATTGCATGTAGGAAAAATAGTGATGCAACACACATAGCTAATTTATTATTTTCAGAAATTGTAAGATTACATGGGTGACCTGTAAGTATTGTGTCTGACCAAGATACAAAGTTTGTAGGGCATTTCTGGAGAACTCTTTGGAAGAAATTGTGAGCTAACCTCAGTTTTAGTTCAGCATATCATCCTCAAACAGATGGACAGAACAAAGTAGTAAACAAGAGCTTGGGGAATATATTGAGTAGTTTAGTGTATCAAAATCCTAAGAAGTGGGATTTAGCACTAGCTCAAGCTGAGTTTTCTTATAATGATACTCCAAACTGAAGTATTGGAATGAGTCCATTTCAGATTGTTTTTGGAATGAATCCAAGAGGTGTGTATGAACTGAGGGATTTTGGAAAGCAGGAGACTAGAAGTGCAAAAGATGAAGAGTTTGTAGAATAGATGCAGAGACTACATGAAGAAGTCAAAGGCAGATTATAGGAAAGCAGTAGCAAATACAAGCAGAGGGTAGATATGCAAATAAAAGAGAAATAATTCCAAGTGGGAGATTTAGTGATGGTGTATTTGAGAAAAAAAATATTTCCTGTTAAAACTTATAATAAACTAAAAATGAAAAAGATATGACCATGTAAAGTTGTAAGAAAGTTTTAAGCTAATGCATATGAAATTGAGTTTCCAGAAGGGATTAGAATATCACCCATTTTCAATATTGCAGATTTGTATCCATATAAAGAGGCAGAGACAGAACTACAAGAGGAAACTATACGAGATGAAGTTCAAACTATGAACTAGGAAGAACAGATGACAAAGATAGCTAAGAAAGAAGTGGAAGCTGTTTTGGAGAAAAGAGTATCGAAAAGAACCAGAGGAAGGACTTATTTCCAATATCTATTCAAATGGAAAGGACAACCAGTGGAGGATTGTAGTTGGTTGACAATAACAAATTGCAAAAGTATGGAGTAAGTCCTGAGAGTTTGTGATTTGCAATTGAGATCTAAGACAATTAATAAGGTATTACAGACTCATGTGCATGGATTGCTTATGTTATTTTATGCAATGGATTGATAAGATTACAAAATACACAGAAAATGAAGCAGTAAACAAAACACAATAAACAACACATAACACAACAAATTTAATGAGGAGTTAACCCAATACTCCTAGGCTACATCTCCTGGTCGAGACTTCAGTGGTGGTCTCTCTATTATGTCTTCAAAATAAAATTTTACAACTGTGAGCTCAATTTGAGACTCAATACACAACAGATACAATAGTAAGAGTTTTCTTGAACCTCTCAAGCCTCTCTGAGTACACAGACTCTCTCAATCACTCTCTATCTCTATCTTAGCTCTGTCTTGGCATTACCTGCTTTGTCTTCTATTTTTTCCATGGCTTTAAAGCCAAACTACACTGCCTGTTCATTTCAGCTTCTCAGCTTTCTGTCTCCCTGAACTTTGTCTGCTTAGACCCCTTTTTAAGTGTTAGCAATCATTGCTAAACGTTTTCAGGGATGGTGGCAACCTGCACTGTAACGGAATAGGTCATCGGGCCTTTGAAATCCTTTGGAATGCCAAAACCGATCATTTTCTGATTTACTCAGAGAAACACTGCAACACTATGAAATTCCACCAAAACACTGCTCATTTTGGACTTCAAAAGTCCTTAAATATGGTCTATTCCTCTATCAGGTCCTTCTTCATCGCTATCACAAGTCCCTTTGGCCTTGATCCTTTGTATTTTTAAAAATACGTTAAAACTATGAAAACAACGTAAAAATATAGCTTTGGCGGATTTGAAATATTATATATTTTCGTTCTCGAACCCCTTCGGGTCTAAGTTTTATCTCATCGGTGTTGTTTCTTTATATTTCGTTAAATAATGAAATATGCGAAATATGTGAAATTACATTAACAAATGCCTTTCAGCAAATATCAAACCCTATGCAACAATGTTTATATTTGTTATTGCGTCTGGCTGATTGCATCGCACATATATATGTGCATAGGTCTCCCCTTCTGTATGGCTTCGATGCGACTTTGCAATGCGACTTGTCACAGTTGCAAGTCACATGGATCCTAGGTCATGGTGAGTGCTGCTATTGAAATCTGTCGATGCAATATGGTGGTGCAATGTGGGGCATCGATGCTTGATCGACGATCCTCGTTGACCCCACCATATCATTATTGCAACATACATATGGTTGCCGTCAATATCCACTGATTGCCACCACTGATTGGGATTCGCTAATCAGATCTAGATGTTGATTGGCTAGATCTAACGGCTACCGTGCTTTCACTATTCTGCCTCCGATACTCTATTTTTTCACAGTTTTCTCTTGTTTTTGCCTCCCGATGGTGTTTTTCCACCATTCTGAAAGGTTTTCTCATGCGATTTTCTTTGGTCTTTTAAATGATTTTAAGAGATTTCAAGACTTAGAGAGTGTTCTTGGATCCATTTGGATCACACCTTCCCAGTGAAAAGGCTTTTGGACCACTAGAAGTTGGTTTTCAAGCATCACTCAAGTGAGGATACAACTCCCTCACTTGTCCTATCTCTATCCATTTTTCACTGCTGGGTTTTGAACCTTTGAGCCTGATTCTAAGGTACTCAACTTCCCCTCTACACGTGGTTCTCACCTTCCTATCGAGAACTGTGTCTTCCTACAGCTCATTGAGATATTTAGGCAACAAATCATCAATGGAAGGGAATTGACTTTGCTCTTCGGGATCTTCAATTAATGACGGTTCAAACAATCTTATATTTTCTGCATTTACCACTGAATAGATGTGCATGTAAGCTGGTAAATCAATGTAGAAAGCATTCTCACCAATTTTCTCAAGTACCTTGAGAGGTCCATACCTTATTGGCTTCAGCTTCTTTCGTTCACCTTGCATTCTGTCTTTGCTGTTATATAGACAGACTTGATCACCAACTTGGAAGCTATGCTCCATTCGATGCTTATCATGCCTTGCCTTGTACTTGGCTTAACTCTTTTCAAGCTGTTCCTCCACTGCCTAGTGAATTTCTTGGATCTATTCAATGAACCTGGTTTCTTTGTCCACATCACTATGTCTACCAACTCCTATGTCTTTTTCAAAGACAAAATCCAAGGGATACCTCGGTATAAAACTAAAACAGGTCTCAAAAGAAGATATTTGTGTAGAAGAATGTTTAGCATGGTCATAAGCATTTTTCACATAAGATAAATGTTCATCCCAAAGCTTGGGGTGCTTGCTGCAATAACCCCTGAGCAACTGGATTACTGTCTTGTTGACCACCTCTATTTGGCCATCTGTTTGTGGATGAAAGGTTGTGCTCTTCTTCAGTCTGGTCTCCATCAATTCCCACAGAGTTGACCATAACTTCCCAACAAATCAGGAATCTTGATGAGATACTATGGAAGTGGGTAACCCAAAATGCACCCATACATGTTGAAAGAACAACTTTGTTGTTTGTTCAACTATAATCTGCTTGTTACAAGGTATTAAAATACACATTTTGCTAAACCTATCCACAATAACATATAAATAGTCATGTCCCTTTCTAGATTTTGGCAATTCCCCAACGAAGTCCATGGAAACCCAGGGATGGGAAGGAACTGGTAGTGGAGTGTACAAGCCTATTTTTCTATTACTGGGCTTACTTTTAGCACACATGGTACACCCTCTTACATATCTAGAAACTGTTTCATGCATTCTTGGCCAATAGCAATATCTTTGCAGCTGTGCAACTGTTTTACTTACACCAAAATGACCTGATATCAGAGAAGTATGTGCTTCCCGAATTATGTTAACTCTTTCAGTTTGTGGAATGCATAGCTTTCCCAAATGATACGAGAGTTGGTCCTTAACATAGTCGTCCAATTCTTCTACTTTTTTGCCATGACATAAAGTTGCATATACATATTTAAAATCCATATCTTGAGCATACTGTTCAATGTAGCTTTCATGCATTACTAAGTTATGCTTAAGTATAGTAGGTGCATTTATAATTGGTCTGGACAACATATCTGCAACTTTATTGTGTATGCCCTTTTTATATATGATGACTATATGAAACTGATGTAGGAAACCCATCCACCTTAGTGTCTTGGTTGTTGCAATTTAGTTTGTGAGTGAAAATATTGAAGTGTCTGATGATTAGTATGTATAATTGTTTCTTTGCCCATTAAGTAATAATTCCACTTCTTTACACTCTGTACTAATGCATACAATTCTTTATCATATGTGGGATATTTAACTACTGCAGAATTAAATGTCTCAGAATGGTAGCATATGGTTTTACCATGTTGCATCAACACTGCTCCCATGGCACAGTCACTGGCATCTGTTTCAATCTCAAATGGTCTTTGAAGATCTAACAATGTTAGTACTAGTGTTGTACTAATTTTTTCTTTCAGGGTGTCAAAGGCTTTCTGTTGTTTGCCTCCCCATTGAAACACCTCGTTCAATCCTGTCAAAGCATGTAAGGGAGCTGCAATTAAGGAAAAGTAAGCAAGAAACTTTTTCCAATATTGTGCTACTCCTAGGAAGCTTCTAACTTTTGTAACAGATTTTGGTTTAGGATAGTTTACAATGACTTCAACCTTAGAGGAATCTATATTCAATTCACCAACCCCTACAATATGACCCAAATAATTCAAGGATGTTTTTCCAAATTCACATTTTGGTAACTTAACATAGAGATTCTCTTTTTTCAAAACATCTAGAGTGACTCTTTACATGCTTCAAATGTTATTCCTGGAATGTTTTACTAAAAACAAGAATGCCATCTAGATATACAATTACAAAATCATCAATAAAAGGCCTAAGTACATCATTCATAACTCTCATGAAAGTGGCAGGAGAATTAGTCAAGCCAAAAGGCATAACTAGCCATTCATACAACCCTTTCTTTGTTTTGAAAGAAGTCTTCCATGCACTTTGCACTACTACTCTGACCTGATGGTAACCGCTACGTAGGTCCAACTTGGAAAAGTAAACAACTTCTTTCAGCTAATCCAATAGATCATCAATGTGAGGAAGGGGATAACGATTGTTGATCGTTATTTTATCCAGTGCTCTGTAATCAATGCACATCCTCCACGAACCATCTTTCTTCCTCACCAATACGATTGGAGATCCGCATGGTGATGTGTTTGGTCTTATGAACCCTTTCTCGAGCAGCTCCTATACCTGCTTCTTGATCTCTGCATTATCTAAAGTGGATAACCTATACATTCCGATGTTAGGCAATGGAGCATATTGCTGCAAATTAATATCATGTACAATTTCCCTTGTGGGTGGCAGACCTTTAGGTTCTTGAAATAGTATATCATATTCTAAAACAACTTTTTCTAAATCATCTTGTTGTTTAGCACCACAGCCTTCAAATACATTGGTTTTATTAGGTTTCTTTTCCTTTACAATCGTCAGTAAAAATTGCTTACATGAATTTACAATTCTTTTCACATGCCCTAAGTTTATGAGAGTATAATTATTCTTGAGTTTGTGAGCTCTTACAATATATTTGATTCCATCTTTAACGAGTTGATACTTATTTTCAACTCTATAGAAAATGGCCTTTCTATCATACAAGTAAGGACTTCCTAAAACAATTCCACATATATCCAAGGGAATGATATCTAACTCAAACTCCTCTACAAATGCTGACCCAAAAGAAAACCTAAGTTTACATTGTCTAGTCACTTTTAGCTTTGCTTTATCACATACCCAACCTAATGGATATGGCTTCTTGTAAGGTGTGGTTAGTAGTCCCAGCTTCTTTACAATTTCTTCAGAAATGAAGTTTACTTGTGAGCCACTATCAAATAAAGTATCAGTCTTTTGATGCTTGGAAATAACTCTAATATGAAAAAGCTCATCTTTTCCTCTCATTTTCTTCACTATCAATAGTTTGTGCATAATTACTATTAGATGCTTCATAATTTCTACCTTTTATACCTATGCCTGTGATTGTTGTTTCATCACCTGAGTTTAACCCCAAATCTTTTTGTATAGCAACAACAGTCTTATTCTTCTTGCCATCGAGCTTCTTGGGTTTCAGCTCTGGATGCAAAGACCAACAATGTTCATCATCATGTCCATCCTTCTTGCAGTGAGTGCATGAAGGTTTTGCCTTCTGTATAGAATTTTCCTTCCTCTCCTTCTATTTCTGCTTCTTCTTTTCCTTGTTCTTACTTGCAATGGGTTTTGATGATCCCCCAATCTTTGGATTCACTTTCTTGCCTCTAGCCTCTAGATGTGTACCTTGAACAGATACCTAATCTATGCTAGTAGGGTTAAACATGAGAATTGTGTGCCTCAAATAGTTGTGTAGACCCCCTATATACTTCAACAAAGTTTCAAGCGAGTCTAAAGAAATGCCTAGAATTAAATCTCTTTTCCTAAATTCTTGGGTGTAGCTTTGTACACTTTTCCCCTTTAATTAGTGAAGAGTTTTCGAACTCATCATAGCTTGTTTCATATAAGCTAGTGGATAGAGCTATTTTTTAATGGTATAAACAAATTCACTCCAGATAGAAAGAATTTTACCATGCTTCTTCAAGTCAGCTTATGTCCTACCTTCCCACCAGACTAAGGCAGTTCCTCCAAGGTGTAGGCTGGCCAGCTGAATTTTACTCTTGTCTGAATCAATGTTTTGCACCCTGCAATACACATCTATCTGTCTAATCCAGTTATCTAGCTTCTCTCCATTTAATTCTCCATCATATATTGGCAAATCAAATTTAGCATCTAATTTAATCAAAGATGTTTTCTTCTTTTTATTTTCAAGGCTATTAGGAGGTGTGGATAGAGGAGCCTCGTTTCCTTTCCCTTTGCCTTTAGAATGGCCATCTAGAAGAGATTCTTCTATTCCTTTGTCTTGTTTGGAGGTTGAAGAATCTTCACCTCTGCCTTTCTTAAATTATCGGTATTATACCATGGCTCTCATGGTCATGAAACTGTCCCTGAAATGAGAGTCTGATTCCAAGGGATTTTCTTCAGCCATTTTTCTCCTTGGATAGACTCTACCAGTTTCTGGGTTAGCCTCAACCAGTTCTCCTTTCCCTAATTTGAGCTTTGACCTAGTTAGCATTCACCAATCCAGCACAAGCTTGTCTAACCTTAGCAACCTAAAGCTCTGATACCACTTGATTTGCAATTGAGATCTAAGACAAATAATAAGGTATTATAGACTCATGTGCATGGATTTCCTATGTTATTTTATGAAATGGATTGATAAGATTCCAAAATACACAGACAATGAAGCAGTAAACAAAACATAATAGACAACACATAACATAAAAAATTTAATGAGGAGTTCACCCAATACTCCTAGGCTACATCTCCTGGTCCAGCCTTCAGTGGCAGCCTCTCTATTATGTCTTCAAAATAGATTTTTACAACAATGAGCTCAATTTGAGACTCAATACACAATAGATACAACAATAAGAGTTTGCTTGAACCTATCAAGCCTCTCTGAGTACACAGACTCTCTCAATCACTCTCTCTCTCTATCTTAGCTTTGCCTTGGCACTACCTGCTCTGTCTTCTGTTTTTTCCATGGCTTTAAATCCAAACTACGCTACCTATTCATTTCATTTTCTCGGCTTTCTATCTCCCCGACCTCTGTCCACTCAAACCCCTTTCTAAGCATTAGAAATCATTGCTAAATGCTTCGAGGGATGGTGGCTACCTGCACTGTAATGGAATAGGTCATCGGGCCTTTGAAATCCTTTGGAATGCCAAAAACGATCATTTTCTATTTTACACAGAGAAAGACTGCAACGTTGTGAAATTACACCCTGCTCATTTAGGACTTCAAAAGTCCTTAAGTATGGTCTATTCCTCTAGCGGGTCTGTCCTCATCGATATCACAAGTCGCTTTGGCCTTGCTCCTTTTTATTTTTAAAAATACATTAAAACTATGAAAACAATGTAAAAATATGGCTTTGGCGGATATGAAATATTATACATTTTCATTCCTGAACCCCTTCGGGTCTAGATTTTATCGCCTCGACGCTATTTCTTTATCTTTCGTTAAATAATGAAATATGTGAAATATGCAAAATTACATTAACAAATGCCTTTTGGAGGATCTCAAACCTTATGCAACAATGTTTATATTCATTATCGTGTCCGGATGATTGTATCACACATATATATGTCCATAGGTTCGCCCTTCTATATGGCTATGATGTGACTTTGCGATGGACTTGTCGCAGTCGCAAGTCACATGGACCCTAGTTCATGGTGAGTGCTGCTATTAAATTTGCCGATGCGATATGGTGGTGCAACGCGGGCCGTCGATTTGCACGCTTGATCGACGGTCCCTGTTGACCCCACTGTATTTCTATAGCAACATACATATGGTCGTCGCCGATATCCACTGATTGCCATTACCGATTGAGATTTTCCGATCAGATCTGGACGTTGATCAGCTAGATCTGACGGCTGCTGTGCATTCACTGTTCTACCTCCGATACTCTTTTTTCATGGTTTTCTCTTCTTTTTGCCTCCTGATAGTGTTTTTTCGCCATTCTGAAAGGTTTTCTCATGCAATTTTCTTTGGTCTTTTAAACAATTTTAAGAGATTTGAAGACTTAGAGAGTGTTCTTGGATCCATTAGGATCAGTTTGAAGGACGATTCTTTTCTTCCCCAGGAGTTTGATGTAGGAGCATCTGGACTTAGCCAGCAATGTGAAAGTTTGTTCACATGTTGTGGCTAAACAAGTTGGATTTCATTGACCTGATTGGTCAAAAATCAGTTTTACTAAGAGGATTTGATCTCTCAGGAAATGAGTTGTATTTCATTATTATAAAAAGTTAGAGATTGTCTTATTTTAGGTTCAAATGTAAGTTGTTAGCATAGGTGTGAGATAGAGCTAGGAATGAGAAGATTTGTTGTTAGATTTATTAAAAGTAGGGATTTATTTGTTAGATGCAATTAGAGTATATCTGATTTATAAAAGGGAGGAAAAATGTAAATAAAGGAGAGAGAGGATTGAGAAGTGGATTTAGTGGAGTGAGAAAAAAATAGTGTGCGGATTGTATTTTGAGACAGAGGTCTTTACTTGTGTAATCAGGCCCAAGGCCGAGACTCTGTGACTCTTTTATTATGAATAAATTGTTGTTGTGCGCATGATTATATATACAACCCATAGAGATCCTCAAGTGATTTTTTTTCTTTGTATTTAGATCAAATTGATGCTTGCTTTGTTTTCGGCTTTATAATAGATAATACTGAGTTAAAATAATAATCAGTGAGCTTATTATATCATTTTTGTCCCGCAAGCGGAAAACCAAAAATACACTAAGAATCAACATAAAACACATTTGGATTTGGAATCCAGACTTCAAATATTATGGACGAAGGTTTTTAATGGTATCGGGTACATGGACCTCAATCGCATCACTTCAGTGGAAAGGAACCAACCTGTTGAACTTCTGAATTCTAACATTGTGATACAACTGAATCAGAAATGTTATAGAGAAGGGGTGATAATCTATCGGTTCCACAAAGGTCTATCGCATTGCAACTTTGAAGTGGAAGAAGTCTAGACAGTGGGCATTGCGACTTGCAATTAGGCAATTAGATCGTGGCAGTTAGATCATGATATATCACAACCATTGGATTGCGGAGTAGTTTCACTACAAGAGTGGTATTTCATGCACATCAAAGGTGTTAAGTTGTTTGGAAGGGTCGGCACCCAATCCCATTCAACCTTCGACATGCAGCAAAGGAGGTGGGGAAGAAAAACGATTTATTGGGTGGTTAAACACCAGTCTATTGTCCTACCTGAAATCTCTGACGACTGTTGGATCTCATAGATCCAGATCAATGGTCACCGAGGATCAATGCATTGACTTCTGGTGTATGATAAGTGTGCTAATATCAAAAGGTAAAATCCAATTGTTTTAGCTTGTTTTTTTATGTCTTTAGTCAGATTATAGTTTAAAGGGGATATGTGGGGTGATTTTGGGTTTTTTTTGAGTTTGCTTCCCCACTGCGTCAAATTCCCTTATATGCTATGTAAGGTTGACCACTTTCTTCAAAATTGTCCTGGTATTCCCAAGGTCTTAGAAGTGTGTCCCAGAAGTTCACCTCAACCTTTTTCATAAGCCTATAGAGATCATGCTGGTGATAAGCCTTCAACTAGTTATAATAAGGTCGATGGGAAAAGGGAAAAGTCAAATTTCCTTGTAAGTTGTGTGAAGTTAATCATCCCATTCACCTTTGTCCTCTTATGGATGAGTATTCAAAAGAGTTAGAAAACCTTACTACTTCCTAACCTCGCCTTCTCGTTGGTTATCGAAAGCTTTCCCATGATCCTCTACTAGTTGATCTAGTGATTCATCGAAAGTCACTCCTTGGTCAACCCCTCTCTCTCCGAAAGTGAGTCTTGTGAGTCCATTCTCTACCAACCATTAGTTTAGAAAATGGTAGACCTGACTCCACCTTCAGTTAACCATACCTTTCAGGTAGAAAGTGAACATCATACCACTCAGGTTCTTCTGGTGTCTTCAGTTTCGAATGAACTATAGGGAAATCCTCCTGTTCCCGAGGTGCATGAGAGTATTTCTCTTATTCCCATAGTGCAAAATGGTAGCTCTCACATTCCTACAACACCCTGTCCAAGTATTTTAGTCACTTCTTTTGATTGGATTCGACTAGCAGGATATCTTCTTCCATCTTATATGCCTTTCTAGATTACAATACAAGGCTATAATATGGTCAAATCGAGCACAGTCATAGGCAAGGGCACATATGTTAGTATTATATCCTCAATTGCTTAGAAAGATTTAGGTTCTCCATAGCTTGTCCCTGCCACCAAGAATCTGTTAGCTTTTAACAGAGGAAGCAGTCAACTGTTAGGGATCCTTCCTAAATTACCTATTACTTTGGGAAGAAAGATTGTCTATATGGACATGATGATTATCCAAGTCCTATTGGATTTTAATCTTCTCCTTGGCCATGACTACATTTGTTTCATGGGAGCTCTTGTATCTTCCCACTTTTGAGTGATGTGTTTCCTACATGAAGGAAGCATTGCAATTATTGATCAACTTACATTCATTGGTCCTAAACCAACTCCAAATCAACCATTATCACTAAATGGTTCTTATGTGCAAGAGGCTACCACAGGTTAATTACATGGATACCTGTTCCATGCCCACATCTGCTGATGATCTAGTAGGTGATGTAGTACACCATGTTCTGGCAGCATTGGAGCCTGATTTTCCCATTGGATCCCTGGACATTTATTCCTTCTAGAGTGTTTCTCTCACACCTTATGAGAACCTATTAGAAGCCATGACCTCTTTTGGTTTGTGATCAAAGGTGTTGGAGTAGAGTTCCTTGTCTTATGTTAAGCTCATTAAAAAATGAAACAAGAAACATGAGGATAGTTCTTTTACTATGTCAACCTCATTAAAAATTGAAATAGGTTCCAATGAGGATAATTAATTTACTATGTCAACCTCATTAAAAAATGAAATAAGTTCCCATGAGCAGAGTTCTTTTCCCGTGTCAAGCTCGGTAAAATATGAAACAAGGTGTCATGAGCACGGTTCTTTTCCTATGTCAAGTTCATTAAAAAATGAAACAAATACCATTCCAATTCGAGTCTTTTATTAGATCTTGTAAAATCCCAATCGAATCTTTCACTTGATCTCGTAAGTGAACCTTCATTCCATCCACCTATTAGTAACCAATATTCTACTTAGGTGAATGAAATGAAGCTTGGGGGGCATGTACCTCGATTTGATTCATTATGCTGGGGGCATGCAAACTCATCTCAAGCATAGTTTATCTTTGTTTCAAGCTTGTGTAAAAATGAAACCAAATCCAAGCACAATTTTTTCTCATGTTTCAAGACTGTGAAAAAATGAAACTATGTTCAAGTATACTCAAGCATAGTTTCCCATTATTCAATCTTGTGTAAAAATGAAACCATTCCCACTTTACCTCTCGTGGTTTCTATCTTTATCAGTCTATTTTTGCTGGATGATCCTTGGTTTTTTCATTCCATCATCACCATCTCTTTGGCTGATCATATGCTTTCACTTGGTTGTTTTACCCTTGCCTGAGGAACATCTACGATGAGTGGTCTTAATATCTAGTCTCTTGACCTTTACATTTTTTGAGCAATTCCATCATGACCAAAACTAGTTGCTATCCTTTTATACCACTCATTCCTCTAGGTGGAATCCTCTTTCAACTCTTTTCAGACTCCAAAAATATGAAAAGTTTGTCGAGTACTTGTTGTTTCTAACTCGTTAAATTAAATGAAATGGTGTCTACTCAGTATAAGTTTAGCCCTTTTCCAGACTAAGATAGACTATTGTATGAAAAAGGAATACCTTAGTCGAACATGGCCAAGAGGTTCTCTTGGATATTGTTTTCTACCTTTTCAGGTTCAAGAGATGATCAACGAAAAGGGACCTTTGGAGTTTTCTTTTCCGCTTCTTTTTCAAACTCTCTAAACATGAATAAGATCTTGCATTCCGCCTTCGTTGGAATTGTAAATCATAAATGACACAGAAATTGTCACTATGACAAGATCAAGTTTCTCCTTCCTAGGGCTCATGAAACGTACTAGGAAGGATTCATCCAAATGATGAACTTATATGGAAAGTATATGATATCCCCTTCTAGCTTGCAATAAAATATAATGGGGTACTCATTAGAAATGGTGGGGGAAAAAGTGGAAACGATCATCTCTTGTATTTTGTAAAGGTAGCATGCTGCTCTTGAACATGACACTCATCCATTGGTCATATTAGGTTTGGGACATCCTCACTTAGTCACTTATCTTCTTGGGTTTTGGAAATCCATTTTACCTCTCATTTGATTATACCACTTTATCATCAAAACCTTTCATCCTATGTTGAGTCAAACATTACAAATCTCTAGAGTCGTGTCGCTAATAGATTCAAGAGAAGTCCTATATGCAGTTCTTTACCTCTTATACACTGTCTAACTTTCTTCTATAGTCTTGGATCACACTTATCTACTTTACCGAATGCTTTGTTTCGTGTCAATGGTGTTGGATTCATTATGTTCACCCTTTGATAGATCACTTCCTATCAACTTCAACTTATTATCCGAGAAGATGATCTAGAAACTCCCTTCCAGTACCTTAGATATTGCATGCTTCAATGTCATTTTCTTCACATTTGACGATAGTTTTACGTCATTGACCTTCAATCGGATGATTTCATAGGCATTCGACTTCAGCTTCAATATTCACATTTGTAGACTGTGCTGATTGTACCTTGAGAGCCATTGTCATTATAGGTGGTTTCCCTCGTGTTTGTTAACAGTTTACATCATTGACCAGTAATTAGGTGGTTTTCTATCATGTTTGACTTTGACACATCTATTCACATGTTAGAATTCATACATTGATCAGGTCTAGACAGAGCGTAATACCATGGATTCTGTCTGATAAAATCCAGTTTACATGGAGTTATGAGTTATTAATTATTGTACACATGCTTCCTATGTATAGATGGTTGTGACCATACTGTCGGTCCATATGTATGATCCTCTTTATTTGGATGGTTGCGGCCATATCGTGGATCCATACACATGATCCATTCTATTTGTATGGCTATATCCATACCATGGATTCATGTATCATTAGGTGCCTATTCATGTATCACTAGACATGTTTATCAGATATGTCAGATATGTATATCTATATGCTTGATTTGTAGGTCTTGTAATGGTAATGTTGTAATGATTGCCTTGGCTTGTAAAGCATCTCATCCATCACACCTTGTTCTGCCTTCATGCTTTAGGGGGAATTCGTTACATAGTGTCTTGTCACACCTCCTCTTCACTTCCTGTTCCATATAGTGAAGTACAAAAATGTTGACAACCGTGAAGTATATCCATCAAGATACACTCACAAATACATCCCTAAAAAACCAAAGGAAAAATGCCCTGAGTCAATTTTGAAGAAGGTTAGCTAAAACCTTCATTTTTAGGGCAAGCGCGCTTTGCTCCACTGCTTGCTTGTGCTGATGGAAGGTTGCACTACTTTACCCTAGTAGTGCCAATGTGAGTTTTGATATGAAAACCCATGCTGAACCTCTTTTGGTAGGTTTTCTTAAAATGGGGGAGAAGCTTCATATGCTAGAAATTTCGAGAACATCGAACTAGATATTGGTTGTTTTAGATATCATCAAGCTCTCCCATTTGGAGCTCTTGATCTTATCATTATGGACCTTTCCCTTGAGATCAGAATCTTCCTCCCTCTTTTATGGATCCCTAACTCCCTCTCCCTTCCTATATATCAGCTCTCTTCCATCCCCAAATGGTTAGTCATTGATTGTCTGCATTCCTATATTGATATTATGCCCAAATTCTACCCATTCTAACTTGGAGAAGGAGTGCTTGAAGAGTCTTTTCTTTGACTTGGACATCCACCAAAAGGAGGTCTCCAACATCAAGGCATAGATTGTATGTTGCCCTTTGTATCTTGTTAATATATACATATGATGTTCACTTTCCATAATTTATAAACAATTTTTTGGAAGAAGTCACATTGAAGATTTGGGTCGACGCGTTTCGAACCAACAAGTGTGGTCCATCTTCAGGGCATGATGAACCACATTTGTGTAAATGTTTATTCTTTTCACTTAATACTCCTTGATCTATTAAGTATTTTATGTTCAACATATGTCGTATATGCTCTTGTACCTTGTATTTCTTCTTGGCTTGAGAGGGCTTGGACCCCGGTTCAGAGTTAGTTGCATTAACCCACAAAACCCTTCACTATTGACCCTTTTCAGCAACAACCAGCATAAAGCACACTGCAATCTCACCCGAGGCAGTATTGGGGGATGATGGAACCATGCTTCTACATCTAGAAGGCTATGTGATGTGGTTAAGGCATTTTCTACAATTTTAGATCTGATCTAACCTTCCCGAACCCTTATTCATGAAACTTAAGTGATTTTGAGCTAAACAAAGATACAAGATTTCCATAAATAGTTAATCATGCATAAAGTAACAAAGACCAGTAGATCCAAATCTCCGTGAAGTAATTAGAACCAAATGTAGGTAACTACCATTCAAGTGCATGTAAATACAAAAAATGCACAAGTATATAAAATAGGACACATAATTTCTTGAAATCTTCTTTATTACTTCAGATCCTTCTTATACAAACTTTCCAATCCTTGCGCAAGCAGCTGCAGGGGCCCGCACCCTTAGTTGCAGACTTACCAAGGTCTCCGCGCACTCAGCTACATGAGCTAGGAGTGAAATTAACATGAGGACAATCGAGCCTACATACTGGATAGGGATGCTATGCCAAATAGGGTGTGGTCTATTTGGGACTTCACAACGGGGATACCCTCTAACCGTTGGTAGCACATTCTGGCTTGTCAATAGATTTTTGGTGCTAGAAGGAGGGCGAAATGACAAGCTCATCCTGTGGATCCTTTCTCTTAACATCATATATTTATATGGATACATCCTAAATCTCTATCTTTAGTTGTTTTTATAAGATCCTTAATATTTCAGTGCTCATAGAAACAGTCTATCACTTTTCGCAATTTAAGTTTCATGGCGAGGGTCAAACAACTATATTTGGATACATGTACCACATTATCTATTTTTGTAATTCTAATGGAATACATTGTAAATATGCTATTGGAACATTTCTCTCCCTCAGACTCAAAGGTTGTGTCAAGCAATGGTTCCACATGTTGCCAACCACTTCCATCCATTCGTTCGAGCAACTCATTAGTGAGTTCTATCAAGATTTTGATGCATATGATTATCAAGATTTGTTTAAAAGGATACGTAAACTTAGAATGAAACCCAAAGAAACATTAGAGGATTTTAATACTAGGTTTGTTCATTTTTTTGTGAATTTCCTGAAAGAGACATGGAATGAATGTATTTGGGTGAAAATGTTTGGCGATTTGTTTATCTTTCACTGCAACCATTTTAATCTAAAGCAAATATTGATTATAATGATCATCATGATAATTTGCAAGTTAAAAATTGGCCAGATATTATCTCTAATCTTGTCTTGCCTATTTTTGTGAGTGGGGAAAAGCCTCAAGCCGCTGGCCTAAAATTAATACCTAGGAAATTCCACATCATCCTCCAACTTCATTAATTAATGAAGTCTATGATCAGTCTTTCACAAGACATCTATGGTTAGGAAACAATCTAGGCAGTTTTCTTTTTCAAACTTCATGGATCAATTTCTATTAGTATGTTACAATCTCTTGAACAATAGTGAAGCCCCAAGGATTTCACCATATATCAAGTGCATATTACAACATAATTAACAAAACAAATTAGGAGATTGGTATTTGTATCAAATATTTACTGAAATAAGGTTGTATGGATGCGAAAGTCCTCCATATTGTTTACCATTCTTTCTCCCAATGAGAATTTTTTCACTTGAATTTATTAGAAAAAGTTTGAACATTTACCAAATGAATTTTCCATCAAGAAGGAAAGAGGATCTTGTCAATATCAAGGCATAGGTAGGAGCTTTTGTTCTAAACACTAGGGATATTGATATTGACTTTGAATTTTTGTTGCAAAAAATGACATTTACAAAGGGACAAAGGTGGCCTTATGACCCAATTGGTAATATTTCATCCATATGAATTCAACAAGGTTCTACTCCATACGTTTATTCACCAAAACTAGATATTCAAATATATGCCAATAGAAAAATATGGGAAGAATGTACCCTGGAATAATTACCAGGAGAGCAAGAAATAGAACAACCTATAAAAAATCATGTTTTATCTACTTCTTAGCATAAAAATAAATAACTCAAGAGGATTATTGAAGATATTCCACATTCCACCTCAAATTTAGAGGGAAAAATATCACGCAAAGACAAAAGGTAAGGGAAACAAAAAAATTATGCCTGAAACTATGTTAATAGATATATCTACACCTTCTACAGTTGTTTTCTCAAGCGAACCTATATACAGTCTACCACAAATGGAAATAGCAGTAGGACAATCTTCTTCAACCTCTTATTCCAACCAGAGTGTTTTCTCTCAATTTATGGAAAGCAGAAAGAAAAATGAAGCTTTGAAGTCAATAACCTACATTCAGTTTTGGAAACAAATTTCTTTTACAAAAAAATATACTACTCTCAGCCTTGGATGCTAAGAAAGGACAATTTCAATTAGGCTTCTTAGACCTTAAAGTTCAAGGGGCTAAGTCAAAAAAATATGATAGGACTTCCATATTTTATTTTAATATAAAGAAAATCCATCGAATTGATCAGATTGATCTCTATAGGCAGACATGGAAGATGATTTATTAAACTTTAACCAATTTAACAATTAATTTATCTAAATTGTAGAATACATTAAATATAAAAATTTCTGAATTATATTGGAGAGAATGTCCTCTTTTTCTAAGGTTCATGGTCAAATCAATGGGGGACATAGTTATCAAACTAGGATTAGATCCTAATGATACCAATATTTTCCAGGAAATCATAAAGAACATAAATGCAAACATTCAGACTCTTCGCAAAAGGTCAAAACTTGGCATCTACTAAACACCCTCAAAGACAAGAAATTTGATAGATGGAGAAAGAAAAATAATTGCTGCTATCAGTAATGATTGAGCAAAATAAGTAGATGTATAACTTGGACTCACAGGTAGAGAAACTACTAAAGGAAATAGAGAAAGTAGGAAGTATAGCTCCTTCGTCATCTGAAGTAAATTCAAAAGGAAATGATTCAATAGAGGAATTAACAAAATCATTGTCAAATTTGAGCTTAAATAATCAAGAAATCGATAGTTTGAAGAAAGCTTTAGAAAAAACTCAACAAGAAAAACTTAAGTCAGCTAATTCCATAGTTGGTGACCCTAAAAATATTTCCATATAATAAAATCGACAATATGGAATTTGGGTCAAGCTAACAATGCTCAATGCTTAATTCAAGTTAAAGAAAGAAAATGGATGGAGATTATGTCTTCAATTTCTGATGTTTGGACATCAATTGAAATTATGGTTGAGAAAGATGAATTGTTAGAATGAGTAGAAAGGGAAATATATGAAATCAAGAATGAGCTTGGAAATGAACCCAATCGGGCTCGTAAGCTTATAAAGTTTTAAAATTTTAAAACAAAGTAGGAGTTAGAAGAAATGGATATTGTTAACAGGACTCATTTAATTATACAGGTAAAAAAAGTTCTAACTAAGAAGAATTTGATGATGTAAATAAAAGAAAAATGTAAATTCATGCAGACTTAGGGTAACAAGTTTAAAAAGAATTTCTCTACTCTAAAATAAACAATTTTACCCTCCTTCAGAAATTCGCAGGGAAAAAATGTGTCTAGTGAAGAATATCACAGATTACTTAACAACGCTACACAAGATAAGTCAAAGTTTATTGGAGTAAAGGGAGATTTAAGTGGACACAATATTTTTGGGAAAGTATGTGATTATTTTTTTCTATATTATGAGATTAAATATTTGTTCAGGGTCAAGCCAACCTTTCAGAAATACACTAAAGTGGATGAAACCTTTAGAAATATGGTTAATTTAACTTATTCAATAAGAGAAGAATGGGAAAAACTCATTGAAATTCTATCCTAATTCTCAACTCAATGAAGTATCTCGAAGAGAAAGCTATGTTTCAACATATAATCAAGGAGATTCAAATAATGAGGAACAAAATATAGATATAAAAGGTGGTCATTCTGAAGATTTTTTGTACTGATGAGAGTTTTTATTGAGAACATTCAAGTTGTTATTTTGGATAGAAATTATTTTCCTTGTAATATGTAGAAATAAGATTTTGTACAAACTCCATATATATTGTATATTTTGATTGGAAACGGTTGATTCCTGAACCAAGAAATAGATATTTTTGTAATACCTGAAAATTTCAAAGTTAATCAAGGAGTATTGTTTTTAGATTTTTTTTCCCTTGGAAAAAGTCGTAATTTCTACGAATGATGAGAAATTACATTCTGTAGATGCCGTAGCATATGCATATTGAGGCTAGTTGGCCTCACCATCTATTTGTCAAAACAACAACAAAAAAAATGGATTCTCCACACAGGGAGTTCATTTGAAAGTCTCAAAATTATACTGTCACTTATCAGTTATAGCTATAAACTATCAAAACTATCTCTATGGAAAGAGTTCTTGTAGGACCATATGTTCAGAAATTAAAACAACATGCATAGTACTAGAAAGGAAAAAAATATAAAAAAAGTGCTGATGTCCCCTGTGGCATATGAAGATCTATGAACGATCTGTGAAAATACTGATGGAAGTTTCCATAAATTTCTTCTTGAATTAACCAGTCCTCTTCCTGCCGGTGAACTACCTCCTTTGATAGGAAATCTGCCCTTGTGTTTCCGTCCTTGAAAATGTGATGACAGACAAATATCAAAGGATGATATAAGTCTGTGAGCCTTAGCCAAAATGTGCCTCAATGAGAATGCAAAGCAATGAGATGTTCTATTTAACCAATTGCAAACTAGTTTGGAATCCCCAAACAGTTGGAGATGAGTGAAATGGTTTTCAAGAGCAAAGTGGAGGAGATGTTTGGTGGTGGCTAGCTCAGCATAGTTGTTTGTGCCTCTTCCCAGATTTATTTGGATTTTGAAGCAGTGGGATTCACTCAGGAAAACAATGCCCCCCCGACATCACCCCCCTCGCAACCCTCCTCTTGGGTTGAGATGTCCAAATAGGCCCAAGGGATTGTTTTATCAATATGCTCCGATTGAATGTCCCTTGGGGGAGGTTGAGAATATTCCTCAGGTAATAGGTCAAAATATGGTATAACTCTAGTTCTAATAGAGAGCCAGTGGGGATCCCTGAGGTCAAAAATGGCTCAGTTCCTAGCTATCCAGAAGGCCCAGCACATAAGTAGCGGCAAATTCCTATCCTTTCCCTTGTGTCTATTGATCCAGTTATTCCAGGCCTCATATAAGGTTCTCCCTCGCCAACTTTAAAGTGAGGGGTAATGTGCAAGGATGATGTTCCATTGATGATGATAGGGTAGTCTAAGAAAAGTTGCTCAGTAATTTCCACGTTGCTTCTACATAGGTGACACCAAAAAGGTTCGTGGAAGGATCGCTTCATCAGATTTAGACCTGTTGGGATTTTGTTGAAGCCACATGAGTAAAAACGTTCTGGGGGCCGCTTTTAGTTTCCAGATATCTTTCCACCAAGGCTCTATATGCTCTGGCTTTGCAAAGTCCATGAGCTTGAGATACCCATCCTTAGGCAAATATTTTCCATTTTCTACATGAGCCCACACAATTTCATCCTTGCCTTCTGATATCTGAATATGTGCTTGAGTAAGAGCCTCTATAAAGTCATGCCAGGCCTGATGCCATTGTGTCAGAAGGTGAATGTCCAGGGCCAATTTCCAAGCCTACTAAAAGAGAGAAGTGTTTATAGGGTCAACAATATGACTGAGATGAGTATGGCCTTGATCAGCTAAAAGACCAATCACTTCAGCTAGAAGCCTGTGAGCATTTCCATAACCAATCCAAGGATCAACACTGATACGAATTGTAGTCCCCTCATGAATCCTCCATGTTAGACCTTCTCGAATGAGGGAGATAGAGTTTAACATCGCCTTCCATATGATGGAGAAATTATTGTTGTTCCGATGGTCTAGCCAAATCCAATCCATCAAATTTGTAGGGGAGATATACTTTGCATAGACAACCTTTGCCCAAAGACTTTGGGATGTAATTAGCTACCAACCCAGTTTTGGAGCCAGTGCTTTGGTAAACATGTCCAGCTTTTTAATGCTCCAAACCCCCATTTCTTGGGTCTTGCAATAGTATCCCATTTTACCCAGGCAAAGAGACTTCCCTGTTTGTTACCTTTCCGTAGAAATATGTTGCAAATTTTTTGTAACCTAGCAAGAATTCCCCTAGGGATCCATGCCAATGTCATCTAGTACACAGGGGTTGCTTCCAAAACTACTTTAATGAGGATAAGCCTACTCGCTCAAGAGAGGTATCTATGGTACCATATGTTCAATTTTTTTTGACCTTTGAGATGAGCCAGGTCCAATCTGCTATTTTGTAGCCCTGGGGCTTCAACCTAAAGCCTAGATATTTCAGCCCATCCTCCAGAGAGTGGAGGGTAAATGGAAATGACGTAAAGCAAATTCCACTTCAGTTTGGTGTTAGGAAATTATATATTATAGAACAATGGAACACATAAAATATTGCAGAAATATAAACACAGAAAATACATAAAATAAGAGAGACACATATATACGTGGTCCACCCAGTTTGTGCTACATCCATGGAGAAATAGCTAGTCCTTCTTTTATTATATTATCCAGCAAATTGAAGAGATACAACCTACAATAGATCCACTGTGACACCCTCTTTGCTCTCAATCTCCTTTGTCTTCCTCACTATGAATACAGATGTACATATATGCAATACAATTCCCTCATATATAGTGAGGGGTTTCCTTCTAGGGAAAAAAAAAACCCAAAATTAAACATAACTTCTACTGTTAGATCATCCACCTAATGAACGACCTAGATTGACTAGAAATTACTAGACTTTTACAAAGCAATTTTACATCTATTTTTAGCTTCAGGGTCGTTGCCCCTGAGCCCTCGTCGGGGGACTGTTGGCCCTGAGACCCCCCAGCCGGGGGTGATTAGCCCCCTCAGAATCCCATGGGGGGGACAAGTCCCCCCCACACCCCCCCACGTGGAGGGGTGTACAATCTTCCTGGGGTATAGATCCGACTGAGACCTTTGAATACAGAAGATAATCAGGCTCCACACCCAACAATCTCCAACTTGGAGACTGATTATAGCAACTCCACCATTGCTTCATTTGCTAGACAATGACTCCTCTTTGGACCTTTTTGTTTCTCATCTTCTTCATCATACTTGAAGACCAATTTAAACTGAGAAGATTCTCAGTTTCTCCCTAGTTACAACTTTTTTTAACATATCTACAAGATTCTGGCTAGTGTGTATCTTTTCGAGCTTCAACTGTCCATCTTCCAATGCTAACCGTATGAGATAGTACTTGAACTATATATGCTTAGCCTTGGAATGAAATGCAGAGTTCTTTGCAAGATGTATGGCATTCTGACTGTCACTGTATAAACTACCCAACTCCTGCTTCTTACCCAATTCATCCAGAAACCTTTATAACTAAATCAATTCTTTACTAGCCTCTGTAGCAGCAACATGCTCTGCTTTTGTTGTTGAGAGTGCAACAACACTTTGTAGTTTTGAGACCCAACTGACAACTATTCCACCTACAGTAAACACATACCCTGTTGTGCTCCTCCTTTTATTTCTATCACTTGCCATATCTACATCAATATATCCCTGTAGAGCAATGTTTGAACAACCAAAGCATAATTCTTGATTTTTGGTACCTCTAAAATACCTGAGAATCCACTTCACCACCATCTAATGTTCTTTTCCTGGATTTTTCATGTACCTTCTTACAACTCCCACTGCATGTGCAATATCAGGCCTTGTACAAACCATTGCATACATTAAGCTTCCAATTGCTGATGCATATGGAACTTTAGACATATGAGCCATTTC